>JAOEGS010017812.1:31799-43082 GCA_025447755.1 Corythornis vintsioides
AGGCAGAAGGCAATGGAAAACCAGCTGTGTTCCCTGTTTATTTGGGTTTGTTGTTGCTGTTTTGTGTTTGTGGTGTTACAGAATTTTAAGTGCAAAAAGAGGGAAAGAAAGGCAAAAGCCAATGTGACTGGTGTGCAAACCCATCCTCCATACTCCATCCTATAATTCAATTCCCAGCCATTGCTTCTCAGTCCAGGAAGAGTTGGGAATAGACTTGCTTTTATCAAGTAAAAGGAGAGTGGTGTGAGACAGAGGCAGCTGATTGTGGAGAAATGTGTTAGACCATGAAGGAAAAGGGCCCTATGAATGAGCATGCACTGCTGGGAAGTCAAGGGCACCCCACTGTTACACATTTAGCCCATCAAGCTGTCAGCAGAAATAGTAATGTATAGACTAGTAAATGATGGAGCTTCTCTTTGCTCCCATCATTACAAATGGGTGAAGGAGGGACATATTTTGTGCGGTGCACTCTAAGAGATGGCTGGAATTGGTGAAAAAGCAGAAGAGAGGACAGGCAGTCTGACAGCACTGCCCTGGGCTAGGCAAAACCAGCAAAGTGTAACAGAACAAGATAACAGAACAGTAGCCTCTTGAATTGAAAAGGGATGCAAAACTGCTTTAAAATCACTGAACAAATTTTCTGGCACAAGAGTGACAGAATTTCAGGAGCATGTCAGGGGAAAAGTGTTTTAGAAACCTCTGACTTTTATTCACTATTAAATTATTATTATTATTTACCTAAATTTAACTTAGACTATTAATTTAATTTTTAAAAGTAAGGCTAAATAAAACTGCCTCTTTTTAAGAATGGCACTCTCTGCACCCCTGAGTCTGGGATTTAGCAGACTAATGGGATCAGTCATCCCCTACTTAAATACATCCTGCAGAGCATTCACAGGAATGTTGTTGTTTGTGTCCAAAATGCGTTGTCATCCTCTTTTTAGCATCTCTGAATATAAGTGAAGATCATGGCAACTGCAGATGGTGCCAGATCTTAGCAGGCAGTGCCTGCAAGAGCATCTCTCTCATCACACTGGCCCATGTCCCAGGAGGATCTGTTCTCCTTGACTTATCCCTCTGGCACCTTCAAGGCTTGTGATTTAGTGACCCACGTTCAACATGCCCAAGCTCTTATCTGCCCATTGCTGGTGACAGTTTGAGGCGTCAGCCCTGCACTGTGCTGGGCCCAGTGCTCTTGTCACAAGCAGGGTCTTGTCAGATGCATTGCCACACTCGCGTTGAAGTGGGCAAGTGACAGTCAGGACCACCTGGGTTAGGAGATGGGCAACAGGCAAAGCCTTCCTGGGCAGCAGTGGGAGCAATGTGTTTGGCATCCAGCCTGCGAGAGAAAATGTTTTGTGTGCCTCGACAAACTCATCAAAAACAACAGCTAACTTACGTTAAAAAATCATTAGTGTTGGGTACACATCAACTCGGCTTCTGGCCCCTGGTAGTCAACTAAAACTTCTAAGTGGAGAAATCCCACTGGGTCTGCTCTGTCCTCTCATGCTGTGATATAAATAGTTTGCTTTAATGAATCTGAGGACAGAATGAAGCCACTGAGCATTAACCAGAATGAATAGTTTAGTGGGGAACTACAAAACCAAATGGATTCAGGATCTTTCTGGAAAGGGAACATGAGCCACAAAAACAGAGATGCTCTGACAACCAACTTTTTGCTGGATAAAGTTTCACATCCTTCCAAACGGCACCCAGTTGTCTCCTCTGTGTAGAAAAGATCTCCCACTTCTTTTACAAAGCTTCCAAGACTTATCTATTTTTGTTTTTCCCAGCTGTTGTTGTAAAATCTGTTATCTTTAATGTATTACCCTGAAAAACAACACACCTTTGAGAAGGCCAGTGGACTGTGACATAATTAGATGCAAAATGCACATCTAAAAGCTGTTTACTTCCTGTAACACTAGGATAACTACTAATGAATCACCGACTCTGGGGATTCTCAGTTTGTAACTGGATACTCCACAAACTTCTTATCAGATCAACAATGATTTCTGTCAAAAAAGGAGAAAAAAAAAAAAAGGAGGTTAAAAAAAAAAAAGTGGGGGTGGGCAGGTTTTTTTTTTTTTCCCCTGAAACCAGAGTTTAGCTTATATGCACCAATTCTAAAGCATTTTTAGCATGTCAGGCAGAGTAGTCATGGTGAGCTTGAAGGGATAAGGGAAGATAAAGTGTATCAAAGCAGGATCTGACATTCGTGATGCTATGCAGACCTTTCTTTCTGAGAGCATCTCGCAGACTGGACTGACAGCAGGGATTAATCCATGCAATGGCAATAAACAATAGTTGAAGTGGGGTTGAGGCCTAACACCTGGATGTTATGTTACCATCAGTAAAGAAGCTGGTTTCATGCTGGGGATGAATATATATGATTCTGACACTCTTGCTTTCTCAGAGACAGGTAAGACTTCTCAGACCTCTTTTGTGAAAGGATTTTTTTTTATCTTTTTTTCCTTTTGTATGTGAGAAAGCTGCAGGCTGTCTGATTCAAATGCTTTAGCATCTTTTGCATATGACCTTTGTTGCCAGGTATGAGTGGCTTAAATGCATGGCCTGACCTTTTGGGTTTATCTATAGATGCATATTCTTGTTAAAATCAATCCTGCTAAATCAGAGGATCGAACTTTCCCATGCAGGGCACTGATATCTCTAAGTTGTTAAGGTTGTCCCAAGGGGGACAACTGTAGCTTGTTTCCCAAACAAGACAGTGGGGATGTCCCCTCAACAGTTTGGAAGTGCCACCAGAATCCTGTGCCAGAAGCCACCCGGGCCATCACATTGCATTGTCCTCAGCAGAACCAAGTTTGTCACGTCCACTCAAGCGTGCTGGCACAGCAGAGGGATGAAGGAAGGAGAGCATGAGGAAATCTTTCATTATCAGTCTCTCTCTAGGTTTATTAGGTTTATTAGCTTTTTGGGAATAAACCTTTTAAAGGCTTTTAAAGGGCTCACAGAAGTTGAAACTTCACCATGTGCCAAGCTTCTCAGGAAGTTGTGGTGCAGCTAAACCTCTCTAGGAAGTTCACCCTGTGGGGGCTTTTCTCCATTTTTGACCTCATTTACTCTCATGTATTATCTCTGACTCTTCAGGGTCATTCTATGTAGGTCAGGGATTCATTGACATAGATGTTCATCGCTCTTCTTTACAAGGGGAAAAAAAAAAAAAAGAGAGGAGAAAAGAGAAAATGGGTTGGACAGACTGATAGAAGGCACCAACAACCATATCCAGAAAGCTCTCTGGTGAGAGAACATAAGAGCAGGCTTAAGTGGGGGCACAAAGGATAAATGTTTCAATGGACCCTTTGGGCCACGCAATGGAAAAACATAGACAAGGGACCTATCACACTGCTTTGGAAGTACTTCACCTTTGTCTTCCTGGAACAGAGCTGGTCTTACCAGCCTGAGAGCAGAGAACTGGAGACATGGCACACAAAGAGTACCAGCAACCACGCCACCTTCTCTTAGCAGATGCTCTATACGAAAGACTTAACAGCCAGAAAACGTTTAGGCAGAAGTTTCTGTGGAGAAACAGAAATGTCCTAAAAGTTTCTCAGTGAAACACTGCCTCCTCTTGGATCCAGGTCTGTGTGCTGAACTGGGATAAACAAAAATGGTCCACTTTGAGTGCTCAGACTGAGATGAAGAGATGTATATCTGAAGGTGCCATAGGGTTTGAAATTTCAACAGTCACAGAAATGAGCTTAAAAGGACTTACTATTTTATGGTGTGTCTTCCAGGCAACAGAAAATAAGATAATCTCCTAAAACATTCTTTATGAGGTTACTCAAATGATTGACTCTGGTCCACATCCAGACTGCAACAAATTCCCAAATGTAATTTCTTAGTCTCTTGGCAATAAACTGCCACTAATCCTGGCCTTGGAGATGGCACACATTGCCTGGTTGGCCATGCAGACCCAGGACTAGAATCCTTCCAACTAGCTGACTTCAGTAAAGTTACTTGGAGAATTTAATTATCATAGTCATGTAGTAGGATATCCCCTGAGAAAAATACAGGGAAATGCAACGTGTTTGACAATTTTTGCTCTGTTGCAAGCATGTTTTGAGTTCAGCAGCACTAGACCAGTTGTATTAAAGATCCATCTTCTAAGTCATTTGGCCAAAATCAAGAAAGATTTTGCTTAGGGAAGCAACAAATTAAATCCAGATTTCCAAAAGCCATATGTGAACTCCATCCTGCCAGTCTGGACACATCCACAGTGAATATAAATCAACATTTAACAAGGGACAAGATGGTTTTTCGACATAGTTACCAAGAGGTACAAATGGCTATTCCAATTTCACCTTCTCACCCAGCTCTTTAGGATTACCCAGGTCCTTCATCAAAAATAGCAGGGGCAAAATATCTTTGTGATTCCTTGTGAACTGTTCTGTTCCTGTCAGATCCTTCATTTAAATAAGTAGCTGTGATCCCTTTCTCTACCAAGAGAGATAGTTAGCACAATTCTGACCCCTTCCTCTTCTAGTTGGCTGGTGTATTTAGATGTTACAGAAGAGATTTAATACACTTTGCCTGTGAGGGCCAAAGTCTGAGGTTGGTAACCAGTGAGGTAGCTGGAATACAGAAGTCAGTCTGTCTAATTCAGTCCCACTCATGTGTTACTGGAAGCCTTTCTGCTAAATTCAGGCTTACGATCAGCCTGTTAATGTTTACAATGTGGCTCTTTTGGAATAGATGGGAAGGATTTGCAACGTGAATGTGCCTATAAAATCTCTTATTTACATGCATCATTTGAGTGATTGTGTGTGCAGAAGGACAATGACGTGAGTTGTTTCCTATGCAGTGTATTCAGCAGTCTTTTTCATGCAGCAGCGTGGGCACAATGGGTTTTTAGGGGCATTCATCAGTGCCCTCCTCTGTAACCTGCCTCACAGTTTACAGCAACTTGATTTGAGAGCGTGTTAGATTTGCAGAGCTAAAAATACGGCAAGCAAGGCTTGGAAATCTGGCCAGGTAGGGGATTGCTATATCACCTGGGCTCAGTCTGGCAAAGAGTCCTTGGAGCAGAGAAGAGTTCCATCCACTGCCCTCTCTCTGATGTTTTGATCTCTTCTGGGTTTTGAGGTAATTTTTCCCAAGATCCTTTAGGCATTTAAAATCCTGTTTCTAGAAACACAGGCCACGCTTGAGAAGGGAATGTCCTTCCTGTTGTTATGAACATGGAAGTATTTTCAGGATGAGAACCAGATTCTAGTACAGTTAAGGAGGAACCACACCATAAAAAGTCTAATGGTGAAGCAGAAGGAGGAGGAGCCTGTCAATGTGAGTTTTACTGTTTACCAAAACACATCGTAGTTTATGTACCAGTCTGTGTGTTCCTCCTCCCCAAACTTTGCCTATCTTGTCCTTCCATGAGAACATGAGGTTGGTGCTTTTTCTCATTTGCATAGGCTGAACAGGGCCCAGCACACAGAGGCTTATCTGGAAGTTCTGGAAGCTACTGCAATACAAATAATTTATTCACTCTATTGGCTGAATTCATCATGTAATAAAATCTTTAGGGTAAATATCTAGTGTCAGAAACATGCAAACCTTTCAAAATTTTATATACGATGTATTTCTTGATGCAACAATATTGCTTCAAAGGTCTACAATATATTTTTATCCATGTGTTTCAAACTGCTTAAAAATATGTGATTTCCTAAGGTTTCACAACCAGCACTGAAGGGTAGATGCC
This sequence comes from Corythornis vintsioides, assembly GCA_025447755.1. Classification (NCBI taxonomy): domain Eukaryota; kingdom Metazoa; phylum Chordata; class Aves; order Coraciiformes; family Alcedinidae; genus Corythornis; species Corythornis vintsioides. The sequence goes on from JAOEGS010017812.1 coordinate 37,516, forward strand.
AACCTTGTTCATTTAAGTTCACTGAGCTAGTATATATTAAAAAAAAAAAAGGAACAAAAAAAAACCAACAAAAAAAACACCACAGTCTGCATTCAGTTTTACGTGGTGATGAAACTTGCTTGTCACTGCAACAGAAATTAACCTTTTGTCAACAGCTGTTAACATGAGGGTTGCAAAGACCCTGACTTCCTAAACTGCGGAAATAGCTGAGAAGCAGCAGTATTCTGACATCTGAATTTTAATACACTAACCCCTTAGGAAGCTTATCAGAAGGGTAGGGGGAAGTATTTGTGCAAAATGCTTTTATTTGACTATTTTCTCTCCATTCAGGAAGAGTAGTTGCCCTAACAATGGCATGAATCTAGTGTATCGGTGAGTTGTATCCCTTGAACTCCAACTTACAGAACAAAAGACTTCTAAGAAGCATCCATGCAGCAGATGTTTAGTTATCTGAAGTGTCAGAATGCCAATTAGATATTGAACATGGCAGGAGGAGGGTGGAGTTTCCAAAACAAATGAATGATGAATAGGAACAGTTCCCGAGTTTGGTCTAAAGTCCTGCTGTTCTTTTGTAAAATGATTTGTGGCAAATTTGTTTTGTCACTGAGGCATAGTTCCCCTTCAGGATTTAAGTGATTTTTATAATCACTCCAAGGAAACTTAAAAAAAAAAAAAGGGGGGGGGAAGGGGAAAAAAAAAAAGAATATGAGGATAAAATGCCCTATTTGTTATAGGCTCTAAAAATGGACATGATTTAAAGTGTAACCAAATAATTCTGCCTTCCATGTGGTTCATACATGGGGACTGTTCCCCCCACAGTGACATCCTAGCCTTGTACTGAAATAGAAAGGGGATTCTTTTTCATGGAGGAGTGGGGGTGAAAACAGGAATTAATGTGGTGAAAATTGTTTGTTTCAGATATTAAGTTTTAAATTGTATTGCTACTGAGTGCCAGGGTAATCTTGTACATTTCAGCATGGAGGGGGTTAAAAAAAAAATCAACTAGGTTACAAAGTGTCTCCATAGCTGATTTGCATTACTCATTGACCTCAGTAAATCATTGTTAGAAATTAATATAATTTGGACTTTTTTAGTTCAGCATTTTACATGACCTTATGTTTAAAACACTCATCTTTAACTTGCAAAATGTTCTAGGTTATTCTTACTTACATTTACAAATTGCACAACTGTTATTTAGGACAACTGATTCTCTGTGTGTGTCTGTCAAATAAGAATAATACTGGACAGTATAAAATGCCAGGCAAAACAGGAGAGAGGAAATTGGAATTACATTGACTTAAATAAGCAAGTGCTGTGACAAAATTGTTTAGTTCTCTTTTGACCTTTTGAGGTCACGTTTGACTATTTATGCTATCTCCTAATGCTCTACTTCTCCCTGCCTGGTAACAATTATGTGTTTATGCTGTTCTTTGCCTTCCCAGTTAGTATATTAAACAATCACTAATTACTGCATAAAAATATACACTCCTATTTTGGAGCTTCCTGTAAACACCCATCTACTTCCAAATCCTCTATTTAAATAGCTGAATGAAAACCTGTGTGTTTTAGCCATATGGGCTGATTTGTTTAAAACAAAGGCATGGAAACCAAAATATTAAAAACTGGCTTAATTTTTTTTTTTCCATCCAGATATGGGATATAAAGAGTGAATAACAAAAACTGTCTGCAGGAGGAGGGACCTGAATGATGTTGGTAGGCTGAGATTTTGTTCATGGTAGTATTAACAGAAGAAAAGCTCAGCTGAATTGACATTTTGTGGTCATCTTTAAGTGTAGTATTTGGCCATTTTTTCTTAGGTGGGGTATTGAGTATATAAAATTGAGTATAAGGCCACTCTTACTTTCCTAAATATATCAATTCTGGTCAACTTCAGCAGAAAAGACAGTAAGAATTAAGGGTTTAGGGCTGTCCCTGAAAACATGATGTTATAAAGTACTGAGTGAGTTCTGCCACTTTCAGAACTTTCCCCATTCCCATTGAGCTTTACAGATGCTCCTTAATTCAAAAAAACACCAAGCCAAAGTTTAGCTCATTTAACATTGGATCCTGATGGTGAAAGATCCTTGAGTGAAAGATTTTATATTTAACCAGCAGTCACCAAAACTTTTGGAAAATATTAATGATAACTTGTCATGGAAAGTATCCAGCCACTGGAAAAACTTTGTTTTCCTTTATTTAATTTTATGTCCTCCAGTGCTGAAACTTGAAAATAATTCAGGCAATTTGTTGTTGCTACCATTGAGAGCCAGACTGAGCAATTCCACCCAATTCAGTATTTCAATGAATTTCAATAAGGCTATTAAGCATCAAATAGGTCATGCACTTTGCACACCTGGTTCTTTGTTGTAGTGCTTAAAAGCAATGAAGTCTTATGGAAAATTGCTTACAAAATTCGAGTTCTTTTCTTACACTCTTACTTTATGAGCTCTACTTCTGCACCAAATATTCCTTTAGAGAAATGAGTTTGTACAAATGAAAATGCTAGATGAATCATTTGCTTCCTGGGTAGACTTGATTTTTCTGTTTTTACTTTTAAAATGTATTCAAGGACAGAGGGTTCAACCTGAGTGTTAATTGTGTCTAACTAGCTCAAACGTGTCTATTTTTCCCACTTAATTACATAAACCAATCACCACGGAAATCTGAACATGCCTCTTGATATGTTGTAGTGAAATTAAATTAATATCCTTTAATAGATCTCTTGGTACTCCAGAGCAGGGAGCAAAGTGATGTGACATGAGCACCCCAGATTAAGGACACCAACAGAAACTGACAAAATTCCTGCACTCTATGACGTTACAGTACGTAAAGCAGTAAAGGGGACAGGAAAGCCATTTCCCATGCTATTTCCTGATTTCCTGCTCTCTGCATTCCTGCACATAAACCTTTAATTCATTTCAGAATGCAGAGGTCATGACAAAAAGTCAGAGGATAAATATACCCTTTTGACAAACAGAAGGTTGACAGCAATTTTTACCCAAATGTTTCGGAGACCAGGTGTTTCCCATATACTGTATTGAAATGTGTACCTCTAAATGTTCTGTTAGCATTTTAACTGTAAACACTCTTAAGCATTATTCTCAAAAATAATTTCTTGGTGTCGAGTCAGTAAAATTACATCTGTATTTGTGCAAGACCAGTGATCTGTCCTAGCCAAAGACATTTGGGGTTGTAGTGACCTAGGGACCGCATGGTATAAAACAAATGTCCTATCTGAACACAGTGAATGGCAACTAATGTAGAAATTGCATATTTAATATTCTCTTACTATTGAGCAATGCACATATTTGCTTTTTAGTAACAGAGCAACCAAAGATGAACCTGAGAATTTAGAAAGGTGAAACTAGTGTTGAAAAAGAAAACTCCCTGCTCGCTGCTGAGCATCCTACTGTTCCCAGGATTCACAGGAGACAGTGCAAGCTCAGGAGCAGAGTCACACAGCAGAGGAATCTCTGTACCCTTTGCAGCCTGACAAGCCTTGTATAAACGCACAGAAAATAAGCTTTTGGTTATGGAGGTTGTAGTGGCTTCGAGGTTTTAATGGATGTGTTTGGGAGGCCAAGGCTAAAAAGCCATCAGGAGAGTGTGCTGGAGCCTGGAGCCAGTGAGGGGCTCTGCAGGGTGTCCTCTGTAGCCTGGCTTTTCAGCCTGGACCTCCACCCATTAAATCTTCATTCTGCGTACAAAATTTTGAAAACCTTTGCCCCTGTGTCCTCCACAGCTTGATATCTCATCAGTGCTGCAGATAACTGGTCATTATAGAGCCACATTTGTCTCCCTGGGAAAATATAGCAGGGTGAGAAAACATTAATTTTGTCCAGATTAGAGGTGTGTGCAGGATACATGTGTTTGCAGGTGTCAGTCAGACTTGCTAAAATGTTTTCTTTGTCCTTTGCTGGAAGCGAACCAAATCCTGCCTGTTACTTAGATGAAGAGGAATTATACTCCTTATGAATTTCAGTGTGGGTATTCTCATGTTTCTAAAGTCCATTCAGAATGAAATCTTCAAAACATAGTAATGATCAGTGTGTGTGTGTGCAGGAGTGGCCAGAAAGCAAGTGTGATTTCATCTCTATACAACAAACTTTTCTGTGGAAAAATTCTCAGCTCTTCAGCATTTGTTCTGTTTGCAGAATGTTTGTGGATTTAATTTCACTTTCTTAAATTAATTTTCTGTAGCCAATTCCTAGAACTGGAGCCAGTAGGTTTACTGGAAATATTCTCTTTCCCTGATATGCATATTTAATTCCACTAACAGCAACTGCAAGACATGCTTTCCTCAGTCTTTATTTTTCTCCCTGTTTGCAAGCTATGTTACTTCCCACACCTGCAAAGAATGAGTGAAAAATGGGGAAAAAGTAATACCAAATCCAAATAAAGGACAAGGAGCAGGTAAAAGTCTGCTGAGATTGTCTCATATGGAAAAGAGTGAAAACTCTTAAAATACTGATCTTGCACTGAGTTTCAGCATAGTGAAACAGGTTTGATGAATATAGTAAGGGATCCCCAAATCATTAAATTGCAAATATTTTTTGTTGTTTCTTATTATGAGAACAGACTTATATAAATATATGAGAGATTAAAGTTTACAGATGACAAATGGCTTGATTGAGCACTGCAAAATAAAACGAACAGATGACTGCTTCATCATAAGATAAGATGAGCACAGGCAAACATATATTACTACTGTATAATTAATACTTGCTGTTACTAATATATCAGCCATGCTGCAGGGACAGGCACCTGTGTCTCCAAGGTTTGGAAAGGAAAAGAGGAAAATGAGCTGAGCTTCTGAATTCTCTGAGATAGCATGGCCAAAACTGGTGATTTAATTCTTGGTTTCATTAAAGCATCAGGTGGGGAGAGAGTAAGTAGTTTTATCACCTTTCCTACAAAAGGAACTACAGCACTCTTAAATGAAGGTAGAAAATATAATATCTGGAATCTGGCCAATCGGGCCAGCAATAAGTTGCAAACTTTTGAATGATGATAATTCATTGCCCATATAATTTACCATGGCTAAATACTTCATTGTTCCTTACAGATATTTTAAAAATAAGGATTTCAACAGTTTAAATGGTGAAACAGAAGCATAGCATGCACTGTGGTGTGCTGGGAGTCACACAGTGAATCTCCCAGGATACAATGGAGAGTGGCAGCAGAAATTCTGCAGTGAAAATGCAGAATACATAGACTTTGGTAACACCCAGTTGAGTGCAGCCCTAGATAGTAAATGCTGTGTTCCCCAAGGGCATGGTGTTGGTCCATGAGTCCTAGCTCAGACTAATTTTGGATTTTTGGACTATGCGGAGGTTTATAGGACACCTGCTCTGCGGGCATCAGAAGGAGTGGATCTCTCTCATAGGGGAAGGAGGATTCTGTCATATAAATTGGCTTGGCTCATTGATAGAACTTTAAACTAGAAAGGCCAATGTTGTCCCAATCTTTAAAAAGGGCAAAAAGGAGGATCCGGGTAACTACAGGCCCATCAGCCTCACCTCCATCCCTGGAAAGGTGATGGAACAGCTTGTCCTTGCTGCCATCTC
>JAOEGS010017812.1:52885-78732 GCA_025447755.1 Corythornis vintsioides
TCTTTTCCCCCCCCCTCGTTTTTTTTTTTAAAAAAATTGTAAGTGTTTTGTCTCTTTTTTTTTTTTTTTTTCTTTTTTTTTTTTTTTTTTTTTTTTTTTTTGTTATTTGCAGTTGTTCTTTTATCATTATCTTCAGGAAGCAGCATTACCATGTTGCAGATAAGAGGCGCATCCAGATGTGCATATCAAAGGATGAACAACTACTTATTAAGAAAAACTTTTTTTTCGCCAAGCAAGGTTCAAAGGAATACTAAAGACTATGGCATAAGCGACAAAACTGTCTGGCAATTCTGTGCATTGTCAACCTAATGCACAGAACTAGGGGAGAAAACACTTTCATCAAAAAGAAATTGTGGAGGAATGCATGTAGAAAAACAAAAAGGCTTAAAGGGCAAACACCTTTCTAAGCAGTGACAGCATAACCCATTTATTTAATTCTTGTGCAATAAAAATATTATTTTTTAAAGTTGTTTAAATAAGTTTGTTTCTTTCTTGTTTCTTTTTTGTTTCTTTTTTTTTTTTTGGTAACCTATTGTTAACAGAAGTTCCCTAAGTATGTGAAGTGTTTCATGGCTATTGAAAAGATTTGTGTTGCACCCACTTTCCCTGTTCAGAATATGGGTGGAAGGCAGATTAAGGAACACACGTGTTCCTATTTGTACAATGCTGGGAAGTGTATGAGCTTTCAATGAATGTATAGTAACATATTCATATATTACTCATCATCCTCATAACAAATGTTGCTGTCTTTTAAAACTAAAGGTAAAGTATGTTTAGTTGGCTGAATAGTTGCACAGCTCTATAATAATGGCATAATTCAGAGTTTAGATTTGCACATGTGGGTGACCTTAAGCAGGGTGATTCCTTCTCTAGCTGTCATGAGTACAAGCATTGCCTCAGACATCCCCAACTGTCTTGCTGAACAAGTACAGCAGAAAGATAAGATAATGTTAAATGGGTTTACTGGTAAAATGGCTACAAACACAATTTTTCCCTTTTTTGTCTTCTTATATAAAGCCATAGAGAGCACAGCAGTACCAGTTTCATCTCTATTACATGGTCAGTGGTAAAGTTTAGATCAACTGAAGTAAATGGAAACCGGGTTTTTTTTTCCCCTCTTTCTTTCACTGCACTCTCCTACCAGAGGTTAGGAAGATGTCTGCAAGGAGTTGTATTCTCTTAGGTGGAATTACTACTTTGTGATAGTCCTTTATGTGGGTGCAATAACTGGACTCTGAATATCTGAAATTATATTCCACTTCTAGGACTTGATGCATATAAATTGCTGCTGAAGTTCAGGAGTCCAAGATTTGCTTTTGAGGTGGAAATGTGTGTTGGAGTGAGCAGAATGTACTGAGCATTATCTTTCAAAGAGTTGGGTGAAATTCAGTGGAATGTTTTTCATAGTTATTTGAAAGACTTTTTGATAAATTGATTGTTCATAATCAACTTTTCACTGTGAGTAGATTGAAATAAAATCATATTCAGGTTCACATCCTGGCAACAACAAAAAAATATGATAGTTTAGCCACTGGCATAATTATTCCAAGTTTCTGAGCTTTTTTTTTTCATTTTTAGCCCTGTTGAAAATACAAGATTGCATAATGCACTACAGTTTATATAACAGCCCCACATGGATTTACGTTATAATTTCACATCAGTTTTACCTCAGAGTTTCTAACAGGTCAAGTAACCTTCTGATTTCATTTAAAGTTTCCATTATTCTCTCCTGAAAGGGAAAATCTAGCTCTTGTTTGGACAGCTTTGGTAACTCCAAAGGAAAAATTGGGCATTATAGTGAATACAAAAGATTCACTTTCCATGCATTAGGCTTTTCAATTGCTTTCTTAATGCAAAGTTGGACAGGAGAGTATAGGCAAGAAAAAAAGATCATTTTGTGTCCATGGTCAGATGTCAATATTGACAAAAATAAATGGAATGTAACAATAGATCCTTGCAAAGATGAAGGTCATATGACTAAAATGTCTAACTAGGCCTTGCACTATAGCTGTATATTATTGCTGTTTGTGATAAATTGTTGGGGTTTTTTTCCCTAGTTTATAACATGTAAAAAAAGAGTAAGCCTGGAATTTTAAAACTAGCCTATGTTAGGCAGTAATATTGAAGGTGAATCAGAAGTGAAGCATGTAGAAAATAAAATTTAAAAAAAGAAATAAAAGAAAAAAACAAACCTACTGAGGTCAAGAATATTGGTCTTGCTGAGTTCTGTGCACATCATTCTACATCATTTTTCAAAACTTCTTTATTCAGAACTTGAATGATGCAAACTGTTCCCTCTGCCCAGAGCACTGGGATGAATTCCAGTTTGTAAATTGGATTAATTAGTGATAGTCCATAAACTCATTGTGTTTTAAACCGAGAGTTTTTCTCACTTCAGATTTTCTTGCCCAAGTCAATCCTTTTATTAAATCAGCCTTTGAGATTCATTCATGTGTTTTTTTCCTAGTTAAAATCCTTGAGTTAAATGTTAAAAAAAAACCAAAGAAATAACTTAGATGCTGTTCATCATTGAAATTTTTTTCCCTAGAGATATTTCTCAATAACTATTAGCAAAACACAGCCCTGCATAGCACCATCAAGCTGTCTCACACATATGTCTGTGCAGATAGCTTCTGACCACATCAGTAGTGTCACTGAGAGGAGTGACCAAAGACTAAACATCAAGCAAAACCTGCTTTGGTTCATTGAGTTAACAGAAAACTTCATTTGTATAGGAGATGGTTGAGAATTTTGAATTACAATCATGTGTATAGTCTCCAAGCACAGATTCTCTCCTTACTGTAGCATCTCATGTCACTGGTCTACCTCTTTCTCTCTTATTATATGAAGGTCTATAACACAGGCATTACTAGTTGTCTGAATGCCTGGATATCTCTTGTGAGTATATAAGATCAACTTTTAGATGCCCATTGTTCCCAGTTTAGAAATATGGACAGATACCCACTGTAACCTAATTTTTAAATATATGTATTTTTTAAATCAACAAATATTCAAGTATTTTAATTTGTATCTGATTTATAAACCTCATGAAAGCTATTTTCTGGATTTTTTTTTTTTAAATTACCTTGTTTGGGTTGTTGGTTTGGTTTTTTTTATTGCCACTACAGTCTGAAAAGTTCCTTGTTTCCTGTCTTGTATGTGGAAAGATTGACCATTAACTCCAGAAGACAAAGCAGCAGACAAAGGTTTCCTAACACCACCATTGTCCTTCCAGAGCACTGAACAGCCCCACCAAGTTTGTTTCAATTACACTGTCATTTCCTAACTGAATCAAAAAATATTTCTGGAAAAGGTTTACCTGGTTTAGGGTCATGGTCATAGGTGGAAGGTCAGTTCACTGAAATAATCTTTCATAAATCTTAAAGGAATGCCATAGTTTGGAATGCCAGGAGCAGCAGGGGAGGTAGATGGCAAGAGAGGGTAAAAGATGCATAACACAGAACGCATTTCTTCAGATTCAGAGTATGAGTTTTTCCTCTTTGTATCTGTGAAAACTGAGGCCCTTTCCTCATGTCCAGAGTAGAAGGAGCTACATTGGTCCGAAGTACAGTGCCTGTGCCAGATCTGACAGCAGACTTAGTTCAATTCACTAGTTATATATACACACTTATGCATGCCACTCTTGCCTCTACGTGCAGTACAGCTGTTGTGGGAACCTGCAGAAAAAAAAAATATATATACTTGGAAAAATCCTCTGAAAGTTCAACAAAACCAACATTTCAAAATAATTCTGTTGTCTGATGATCTCAGTTGAGTATGTGGAGACTGTGCATGGCCCAAGACATATGAAGGGAGCTCTGAACAAAACCTGAGATCTCATATGACCCTGGCAGATAAGGGGTGGCCCTGGCAGACATGCCACCCTGTGCCTACTTAACTGGTATCCTTAGTGGACACACCTACAAGGGAATGCTCTGAACTACCATCTCCTCTCCACCAGCAACTGGACCTCAGATGCTGCTTTGGTAGCACTGCCAATAACTCCCCTGGGGAGAACAGACTGCTGGGTAGCATCCCTGATGGGAAACCTTCAAGCACTGCCAGTGTTAGTGCAATGCCAGCAGGCTTTTTTAGAGATTAGATACATTCATTTCTCTGATTCTGGAATATGAATAGTAACACTACAGAAAATTCTTATTCTAAATGTAATCTGTCTGGATCCTAGGCTGCAGTAAGTGAGCCTGAGGCTTATCTGATCATGGGGTAGATATAATCAGCCTGTCTCAGAAAGCCAATAGTGCTGCCATGGAATGGCAATAAATAAATAAATATCATTAAATAGGCAGTAAAATAAAGAATTTATTAGATGCAAAGAGCAGAGAAGGAATTCCCAGTGTACTATTAGTTGTGCTGGAAAATCACAGAATCACAGAATGTTAGGGGTTGGAAGGGACCTAGAAGATCATCTAGTCCAACCCCCCCCCGCCAGAGCAGGAAACACAGAAATTGTCTCAGTGCTTGAGTTTTCTCATGTAACTAGGTTTGATTATACTCATTCTACAAGAGTGTTTTTCCTCACAATAGTTTGTGAAGTTTGTTAGATGAAAGCTGTTGGAAAATATGTCAAGTATTAGTACCAATATATCAGTATTTTATTTGTTTCTTAAAACAAAACAAAACAAAACCAAAACAAAAACCAAAACAAAACAACAAACCTGACATCATAAGTCTGCACTAGAGATTTATCCAGTGAAAGCAGAATCTTTAGTGCCATTAATAAAAAAATATATGGGCTGATTCTCCCCTCATGATTATTGGTAGAGCACAACAAAAGAGTTCTCCACAGTGTTTCTGGACATGGGTTTGATGATGAGGTGTGAAATGTTTCAGTGATTTGTTTTCTGTTTGTTCCTTTCATTTCTAGATCACTCATGACAAACAGCAATGTATCAGCAGGACGAGACAATTTACCACTGCATGAGCTAAAAGGTGAAAAAGTTCCATACATTTTAGATCCCTTTTGTAGTCACTATTCTGCACTAGCGATGACCGTGGGTCACAGTGCTTCTACTCAGCATAGTTTATGTGTTAATAACTTCTTTAGATGATCTCACCCTATTTATTTTAGGGCCCTTAGATAAAGTTGACTGTTGCCTGGGCTTTCTTTCTCAACAATCCATTTCCTCATATGACTCAAATAATTAGTTTATGATAAAAAAATTTTAAAATAAATTAATAAAAAAAAAAAAAGAAAAAAAAAAAAAGAGAGAGAGACCAAAAACAAAACCTTCAGCTGAAGCTTTTCTCCCTTCTCAACTGAATGGATTTTTCCTTTGTTTGTACATGACAATTTGGGGGGGGAGAATTTTGTGCTTAAACTACTCATGTGACTGAGTCACATGCATATCAGCTACAAAAGGAGCTTTGACATGTTATGTATAAATCTCCATTAAGAGAGAAAATAGGGAAGTTTTACGTGACTGGTATCTCATTCACAATAATTAACTCATTAGCCATCTCAAACTACTGTGTGATCAAGGTCAAAACAACTAAGCAAAAGAAATATTTTGGTCGTGTTGTGGTGCCTACAGGAATATATTATCAATCTCTATCTGTCGTGTTATAAAGTCAGTCTTATAAATGTAAATCCTTTTGTCCTGATTTATGCAGGAAAGGAGACCCATGGGATAACATGGTGTTTGTCTCTTTCTGTGACATTTCTCCTCAAGCAACTCTAGAATTTTTTGCCCAGTCTGATCTAAGTTTGATAGCAAGGCAGAAGTCTCAAAGATCATGATGTATTTCATGAAGATGAAATAGCTGGATATCAGAGAAGGATATATATATTTCCAGTCTGCAGACAAGACTGTAATGTGTGCAGTGTTTATTGGACTGTGGAGTAACCAACTGAATAACATGCAGGAAACTTTAATTTAATTGTTCATGAAACAAAAAAAATACTGGTAAAAGTTGAGTGAAATGCTGTGGATACATGTCCCTTTCCAGGATAAATGTCCCTTTCCAGTTTGGGGTTTACTAATGAGTCTCCATCTCATGGCAGATTGTCTTAGAGGTCCTCTGATGGAGCTCCCTGATCCATCCTGCCTCCATGAGATGGTTGGTGTGGGCTGTAACAGTTCCCTGGCAAGTTGCTTTATCCTGTGCTCATCTCACTGCGAGTGCTGATAAAACATTGCTACTCTTCTTCCTATAAGGAGGGAAAATTCTTCATCGAGAAGCTCATAGAGGTCCTGTGCAAATTGCCCCTGTGATGAGCGTGCGACTGAGAGCAACACAAGTGCTTGGTGCCTGCAGCAGGGCACAAACGCCCAGGCACAGCCCTGGCAGCAACACCCTCGGCTTTTTTAATTGGAATATACGAGGCTGGTTGGATGTTAACTTGTTAGCCCTCTGGGAACCTCTAGTTAGTTGTAGCTCACCTCCTCTAGTCCCATCACAGAAAACTCCTAGTGAACAGTTCCTTCTCCAGGGTGGGTGGCAGGCAGCGGGGGCTGCGCTGCTCCAACACCCCAGAGACGGGGCCGCCTTAGCACGTGGAGAGTCAGTGAGGTCAGCGGTGGCAGCGAGCACCAGTGACCTCACCTCCTTGCCATAAACGCCAAAGTCCCTTGTCTCCACTTAGTTACCTCACTATAAAATCCCCACCGCAGGCTCACAGGCTGGTTGTAAAAAGACACCTTTGTGTTGGTGAAGACAAAGCCTTAAATGTCCTGGTTGAGAAAAGCTTTGAAACATGCACAGGTCCAGAGACATGTAAGCCCTGTCATGTGAGAGATAGTTTTCTTCCCAAATTAGACCGTTATCATGTTTCTAATATAAATTATTAATTTTAAAGTTGCTTTCCCTAAACATTCTCTTTTATGTCAGCAGCTGCTGTTTCTGTAAGATTTCCCCCAGCAAGCAAATCTCTTACAGGGAGCAAAAAACCACAAGGACATGGGGACAACCAAGTAAAATTACTATGACTTTTTTTTTTTTCTTAATGTGAAGCAAAAATTGAAGTTTGTTCCCAAGACCTTTCATCTCCCACCACATAAAACCTAAAAGAAGCAAGTTCCTGAAAGAACCTGCAATCTTTATTTCATCCATTAGCATTTTGTGTTAATTTTGAGTTAAAACTCTGCTGAAGGAACTCTGATGTTTCTCTCTCTGAGAGACATATCCTCCTCCCTGGCAGTGTACAGGTAACTTCTTTTTTAGAAACTTAGTGTAACTGCTGTAGGACATTGAGTACTAAGTCAAAATTCCTGCTTTATGGAAACCCTTCAAAAATGTTGTGTGCAAGGCTGAAGATGTACTCTGGTGTTCCAGACTTGTGAGGTTTTATGCCTCTGTTTCAGTGAAGTATTCACATCTGTGTGTGCTCACATCTTGGGAAGGGGGGCAAGATAGGTCTAAGAGATGTTAGTTTTTCAGATGAAGAAAGGAGAAAGATGGTCCCAGCCAGCTTTGCTTTCCCTTCGCAGCACAGACGCTGGAACTAAGTGGTTGTTGTCATTAAGCTGTAAATGCAGGAGTCTGCTTGAGAAGGAAATGGGAACATAAAGCCATCCCTACAAAAGATTACATCCCTGAGATTATTCTAGTTTTAAGAGGCTTTTTAATTTGTCGATTGGTGAAAGGAAATGTTGCTTTTGTGCGAAGGTTCTGATAAATCTTTTTATGACAGGCAGCACTGAACACATGGAGGGGGCAGGTGAGTCTCTGCAGGTGTGAAAAGGGTCTGAGGCCAGCTGAGCTGCACTGGGCTATGGCAGCTGAGGGAATCATCTCCCCTGGAGACACAAGCAGAGCGTAGTTTAGCCTCCAAATCACTTTGACAAAACGGGTTTATTTTTCAATATTTTTGGCTTCTAAGAGAGCTAGGCTTCTATTTTCATGACATGGTAATAACATTGGAGCAAGGTGGCATAAGGAGGTGAGGATGAAAAATAACAAGTAGGTGTTATCCCAAGAAGCCTGTGTCAGTGTCTGCACAATTTCCACTTGTGATGAGTTGGGTCCAACACTTACAGCTGTAATTCATTACTAGTGATACGACACAGGCTGGTTGTATGTCATCCTCGGAGAGAACTCTAAGAGATGGCACACCTTTTGGGAAATGTAATGTTCCCTAAAAAGGTGGGGAACCACATCTACCCAACTAGTCTTTGAAACTGGAGTTAAAGCATGTTCCTTTTGGGGGGGGAGGGAATCCAGTGTACCAGTACAAGCATAGGATTCCCACATATTGCCAAGCACCAGTGAACTTGGATTTACAAGGTCAATCTGAGTTGCAAATTAATCTGGACCTGTTTATGAACCTTTTGAATCTTCCTGGCTTCAGGAGTTTTTGTCCTTAGATTTCAGTGCATGGAATCATTTTTGGGGGGGACAGTATGAAACCTGCTTGCATTTAGTGTATCAGCAAGAAACAGTTTGTGTTCTGGGCAGTTTATAAAGGTGGTCTTACTGAAATTGTTGTTTATAGTCATAACAGAAAGACACTTCCTTTCATGCTTTATTTTAAATGCAGCTCTGTTGCTTGCCAATCTCATAAAGCACAGAAGTGATTCTGGAATTTTCTTGTTTCCATTAAAAATGACCAGTGTCCTGTATTTGCATGGCTGCTAATGTGATTTAAGTCTGGCCTGCTAAGCTCTTTTCAGCATACTATAGGTCTAATTGTATGATATTTCCAAAGAGGAACACCAGCCTTTTCCCTTTCTATGGCACCAAAATGCTCCTGCTGTGAACCTGCAGCCGGGCTCAGCATCCCAGCAGGGTTTGGGGTGGGGGCACTTCCAGCCCCACTTCCTTCACCAAACAGGGAGCAGGGGGGGTCCCAAGGGCTTCCCTGGCTCACCTTAGGGCTCTGTCTCTTTGGCTGGCTTTTGCCAGCTTGCAGCCACACCTGCTCAAGGCCACTAAAATCTTTTATGAGAAAAACACTTTAATACCTTCCAGTAAAAATCATTGCTGAGGTTCCCACCCCCTGGGTCTCCCTTTCCGTTCCCCTCTGCATCTCTGCTCTGAACCCAGTTCCTTGCTAGCATGAACAATCCCATCTCTGTTTTTTCTACATTTGGATAAACATTTCCTGAAGCTTATAAACACCTTTGTCATTTATCAGTACAGTGAAAGACGTTTATAGTCTAAATACAAAACGATGATGGGATTAGTGCTTTGGGAGATTCACTGCCTGATCCGTGTGGTGCCATTCCCCAAAGGAAGGCCAAATTTGAGGCCAGGATTTCATGTTGAATATAGAGGCTCCTGCTTTTTAATTACTCATAGTGATGATTGCAACTTCCAGCATTAAACAGTGAGCACTGTCTGACCAAAGCTCATTTTACAGCAGTTCTGGTATGTACCAAATTGAAGGAGGTAAAAGAAAAGGGTTGGGATGGTGGGGGAGGAAGAGGAGATCTATAACTGGCATGTTAATAAAACTCCAGTTTGTCACTTCAGCAGCACACCCTGAGTGTAATAACTAAGCTTCCTTTCTATACCCCCTATGAGTTCCTTTGTATTGACAGATGCCATTTGTTCATTTACGACGTGATAATAAAAACCTTCAGTTTTACTGAATGTTGTTCTTTTCCTCCCCTGACACTGGGGCACCAAATGGTTTGTACTGCACTCAGCAGGCACTTTTCATTAAAGATCATGGCATGAAAATGAACTGTATTTGAAAAGCATTTAGTAGTAAAAGTTCTGGCATTGAATAGGCTGCATATCAACCTTCCCCAGGTGGGAAGAGGTTTCCCGGGTGCCTCTGCACACCCCAGCACACATTTGTATGTGCTGAAATAAGGGGTGTCTTTATGTTGAGGCAGCACTGCTGCATTTGGGAGTCCAAGTGCTCAGATTCCTGTAGCAATGATTACATGTTGGTATCAGCTTCCTGTGGTTTGTTGTTGGTTTCTTTTTTTTTTTTTTTTAATTCTATCTGATTTCAAATGGCTCAAAGTATTTCTTTTGGTCTATCTATACTTCTTTAAACTTAGTATTTCAACTGTTTCCAAAAGTTTTCACACACACACACACACACACACACACACACACAAATTAAACCAAACCTGTAAATTCAAATGGCTGAGAATTAGCATTTGAATTTCTAAGTAATAATTTATTCAGGAATGCCTCTAAACATCAGCTCAAGCTATATTTTTCAGTACTAGTAAAACTTCAGGCTTACAGCACCTAAAAATGTGACTTGATTTGCAAAGGCTCTGCATGCTTAGAATTCCCATTGACCTGATAAAAATGTAAATGCATTGCTTTGGGTTAGATTCACTTTTGAAAAGGATGCACAGAAGTTTGCAATGCTTTGTCCAAGCTGTTACACCAAAAAATGATGGGGGGGAGGAGGAAATACAACAGATAAGCAAAGGAATGAACTTCATTTGTTCAACATATTTTCTTTACTTATTTTTATCCTGGGGAATAAGTAGTATTTCTCTCACTCTGTAGAGTCAGTTATAAGTTTAGCAGCTAGCTATATGTTTTGCTGCAGGTAGTAAATTAAGTTTATGATAAGTAGTTATACATAACAATAATCTGTATTAATTAATCATAATTAAGCCTGAAAAGTTATTAATGCAAAACTAATTTGGCCAAACTGGAACACAGCCACATACTGTACTCTTTAATTGATAACAGAGTGCTCTCAGCATTCTTCCCAAGGCAAAACTCTAGCAACACATCACGACCTTTGGCAATGCTGCAACATGACATGTTAGTGTCTTTTTGTTTGTTATTATGTCTTTTAATCCCTTATATTTCATTGTATTTGGGAAAAAATATCTGTAAAATAAATGTTTACTAAAAAATAAAAACAAAACAACAACAAAAAAAAAAGGTAATAATAACTGTTGTCATCCTTCCCTGATCATCCAGGAGAGGCTTTTATCACTAACATTATCACTTGTTGCCAAACAAGTACAGAGTTGTTAGCCCGGAGGATGAAATAGTTTAATCATGGGGAAACAATTTGCAGTGCACAGATCTCAGCTGGTTCCCCTTTCATCTGCTGTCAGTTACTAAGCGACTTCTGAAAATCTGTTCTGTAGCTGTAATAAAATTCATTCTGTGGTCTCGCACACACACACCAAATGGTTTGCCTAATTCAGAAGTGTTACAATAATCTGGAACAGGGAGAATTCATAAGTTTTGAGAGGAAATATTTTTGGGTTTTAAATCCTAGAAACATAATATTTGTCTTCTTGCTTATGTGTTTTTTTTTAAAAAAAAAAAACCCAAACAAAAAACAAAACAAAACAAAACAAAACAAAAAAAAACAAAAACAAAAAACAACAAACAACCAAACAAAAACCAAACCAGCATTGTGGTCAAGTTAGACAAATCATTGCAAAGATAAATCAAGTTCAAATTTAAAGCGGCATTAAAATCTCAATATTAAAACTCATGAACTGTCATAGTAACACAACATTTTAAAGCTTGTATTCACACAGAGCTCTGGAGTGCATTTTTCATATTAAATAAATACCATTTTACAAAAATTTTGAATAGTCATATTCCTAGAACTACAGGAAGAGAAGGAATTTCTGACATGAGCACAGCTAAAAGCCTCGAAATCTCTTCCCAATATGAAGTCTGTGAGATTCTTGACAATTTTGAGTCTGTATTTTTGCCCCTGTGCTCTTGGAGCAAATGTGGTGTCTTCTGACCCAAAGGGACAATTTATTCTGTTATATCATTTGGACTTCAGATTAAAGTTCTTTCTTTGAAGCATGTAAGTAATTGCCTTGCTTAGGTGCCTTGCTGAATTGGTAGCATCTCAAGAACATCATGCTAATTTCAGATGATCAGAAACTTGGCTTGCATTAGTCCAAGCTTCCCTTGGACTTTCCGTGGCTTCAGCCCTGGAGTTAGCATAGTTGTATCTATTTATATGTGGTGTAGGGATCTATTTCTTTGACTTCTTTTGTGATATTGAGAAAAATGCCACCAACTTTTTTTTTTTTTCTTCTGTGTTTTGCATCATTCAGATATTAGCTTGTAACTCTATGGTCTGTGCATGAACTCCAGGTTCAGTACATGGCTTGCACCCCGTGGAGTTTTCCTAAATACATTGGAAATATAGATTAAAAAGCCAGATAACATGAGGAAATTGAGGATGTGCTCATGGATTATGTATCAGCAGGTAGTTATGGAGTTGTTTTCATTGTTTCTCAATAAGCTGTACTGCAAGCCAGCAACCCTGGTTGGCTTACTCTTACTAATGTTGAATACAACTTCACATCAGAAGCAACCTTGTTGAATTAAGACTTCTTTGTTTATACAGAGATTAAATGGCATGGGTTTTTTTGTTTGTCTGTTTTGTTTTTGTTTTGTTTTTAATGAAAACTCATTAAACCTGTGTTTGGCTGATTACAATCAGCTTCCAAAGTCATTTCAGGATATTATAGATGTAGAGTCCAGATTTACTTCTAGATACTAAAAAACCATATGTTCATATAACTATATTGCATGTGTTCTCACTCTCTGTATAGTTTTGGTTTAAACTATTAGATGATTACAGGTATATTTACACAGAGACGCCTTTTCTTAGTATGCCCACAAACAAACAGTCATTTATGGGCATGTTTTTGATAGAATATAAATCATTTCAAGTTACTTGTCTGTGTCTATCAACTTTAATTTGCTGCCCAAGCATATCTTGTTTCTGTGACTTTGTTTGGACTAGCAATATATCAAAATGTCTTCTTTAATACATCTTAGGGAAGTGTTCTACAACACTCTTTAAACCCCTGTACATCCAAATATGAAAAATGGAAATAAATGTCTAATGTTTTTCATATTATCTTATCTCTTCCTTTTGCACAAAAGAAATACTTCTACTGAGCAACAGATAATATCTGTAAGCACAAAGTAGTTCATTCAAAGGGTTCCTCACTCTTCTCAGGCCCAACTGCTCATCAGTGTGACATAGGCCGTTATTGTGGTCATGCAGTAACCAAATAGAGAAAGTGCTTGGTTTACCCTGAAAAGGGAACTAGGAGAAGCCTATCTACAGCAAATCACAAATACAACAGTGCAGGTAGGGCTGAGGTACAAAGGAAATCAAAGGGAACCTTCTAATTCTTGTGAGCAAAAGCAAGGAAATTCAGTTAGGTCAGGATGTGTCTCCATCATCATCATGTCAGACTGAGTTACATCAGTCCCTGAGAGAGATTGTGTGTTTATTTCTTTACAGAAAAAAATTCAAATGCTCTATTTCCAGACAGCAAGCCATTGCTTGTATAGAAGTGAGCCCTGACATTGTGGGGTGAGTTGAGTACAGAAGGTAAGAGGTCAGACAGGTGATGGTCAATGGTTGGTTGGCTTCTAAGAGCATTGTTTTCCACCATATAAATCAGTATGGCTGCCTTTGACCACCACCCC
Organism: Corythornis vintsioides; assembly: GCA_025447755.1. Taxonomy (NCBI): domain Eukaryota; kingdom Metazoa; phylum Chordata; class Aves; order Coraciiformes; family Alcedinidae; genus Corythornis; species Corythornis vintsioides. Next base: position 66,257 of record JAOEGS010017812.1, read on the forward strand.
ATGCCTCTTGTGTCTTCACTCACTCCTCTTACACTTTTGAAATCCTGCCCTGTGAGCCTCCCAGTGTGATGGCTTGGGCAGCTTCAGGCATGATGCTGCAGTCCCTGAGTCACTTTTCCAGCTGTATTAAACAGAATCAGCCAGGTACTGACAGCAGAGCAAGGGGGTGTAATTTAGCTGCCAGTCTACACAAACTGCCATGATTTGTCTGCTGTCTGCAATGTTCTCACTGTGGCACAGCAGTCTGCACACGTTCTCTAAGGCATGAAAGGGGTTGTATAGAAAGATGAGAGCCTCTCCTAGACTTTTGATAAGTCTTTCCATCAGATATAACAGCTCCGTGTAGTTTGCACAGCTCACTAGACACTTTCGTTAGTGAAAAACAAATTTAAACAGGATAGGGCTGTGCAGAGGGTAGTATGTTGGCTGAGGACCCCAACAGCCCCCATTTAAGTCCTTCCTTGACTGCAAAATTCCTGGGTAACCTTAAGCAACTGAGCTGCTCTTTCTTTGCCTCAGTTTCATCCTATATACAGGGAAATGTATAGATTAATACGTTTCCCAATGTCAGCGTGAAGTTGTGACATATCATATTCAGATATTCTGTAATGAGGACCATATAAATTCCATAGCTACTTTATCTGATCCTTCAGTCGTGAGTCTGCCTGTCTGAAAGTTGCTGTTCTTGATAAGAAAACATTCCTACTCTTGAAATTCCTTTTTGAGAAAAGAGTAAGGAAGCTCTCAGTCATGTTCTGGTGAGCAGGTGCCTGGGCTGTAGCAAATTAATGGTCACATGCTGTGTCCTGGCCCAGTGCTGGCACTTTGTTTGGTGAGAGTCTTTGTAAGTGTGCATCTTGTACCCCAGAGAAAAGAGCAGACATTTGGCAGGCTCCTTCTGCCACCTTTCTGTTAAGGTAGCCCTAGAGCCCAAACCATCCTGTCATGTTTTTTCAACAAACTATGCAGGAATTTTAAGTTATTGTTCTAATGGGCTTGGTTTGTTTTATTTTTTTTTAAGCATCAAAATAATGGAAATTAATTATCATCCTATTTGTAAATGAACATTTAAATCTATATAAACAAGCAAAAAAGTTCTTGCTTTCATCCATTTATGAATGAAGCCAATTTGATTCACTTTTTTTCTATCTGTAGCAGTTTTGCACTATGTTTTAGCCTGTTGCAATACCCTCTGAATACCTTTGGTCATTATGGGGTGACAGCTAACTCTTAACTCTAATATGGTGCTGTATTATTTATCTTCTGTTGTCAAACTAGCCAAAAGAACTCCAGAACACACACATATATTACGCCATGTGCAAACAAAAATCGGTTTCCAGGTTACAAATACCAATGGCAACACTGGAAGCGTCTCAGCTAGGCAGACATCATGCAAGTGTCCATGTGAATCCTGTGAGAAATGTCATTAATGCTAATTCTGTGAGCTCAGACACTCAGCAGTCTTAATACTGTCTGTACACGTGAGCTGCTGCTGATCCCATGGCAGCAAAGTCAGAGAGACTTGAAATTTTTGTGTGTTTGTTACCAAATTCTTACCTTTCCTCTCTACCTTTTAATTTCATTTCATTTTCGGTCAGTCAGTTACAGGGTTAATTTAAATAATGGGTTTATTACTTTAGCAGTTCACAAGAAACATGACTTGTCTTGTTCTGTTTATAAAGCACATAACCATTAGAATAAAATAACAACAAAGACCAAGCCAGTTCAATCACAATCTGTTTTTAAAACTGACCTCAATACTTTCTGATAACAGAAATACCACTGTGAACACTTCTGAAATTTTTGTGACCTGAGCTGCAGCACTTTCTAATTTTAACAATATATATAATTATATTTTGTTATGGTGGGGTTTGCTATGTACATTTCTTTATATTTTGTTACTATGGTAGTTGCTTCTGATTTTGAAAAGCAGGGATGTATTATCAGTCAACTGAAATGAGATTAATTGAGATCCTTCTGATATAAAGAGCTCAAATCAACACAGTGTTCACCTTGTAAAATGCACGTCTTTTTATTCTTTTTTTTTTTTTTTTCATGCCTCCTGAGATCAGATGTATTCAAATCCACATGAAACTAACTTTTCTTTCTCTTCTCACCCCCACACTTCCCCATATGTGGTTCTGATTTTCCCCTCAGGGTACCTATGGGAGGTCTGGAAAACTCTTGGGAGCTTTCAAAGAATGTTAATATGTATAACACTGCATTTTTACTTTTAAATAAAACATGTGAAGATTTTTCTTTTGAGGATAAACAAGTAAAGCTGCTAGTTAAAAACTATTTGTAAGAAAAAGTTCCCTCTTACCATAAAAAAGCTTAATAACATTTAATTGTATTTCATAGCATTTGGCACCTATAGTATTAAGCATTTACAGTTCCTTGTAAAATGTCTGGGCAACATTGACTTTTAATTCTCCTGAGCTGAGGGGTTTTTTTCCCCTCTTGATAAGAAATTTCTACCTAATGATCCAGTACAGCACTCACTATTCAATCCTTAAGCGTTTTGTTTGCTGGTCCCAGTATCTGTTGATCTTTACCGACCTCATGTCTCTGCTGCGATACTTAGTGTGAGTACTGTGATTGCCATCACAACTGGGAGCAGAGCTTTCTGCTATAAGTAATCCTACAGATAACAAAAATAAGCATTTATAAGATCAAACTCTCCAGCTTAAGCACACATACCAACACAAAGACACAAGCACCTTTGGATAGATGGCAATTTTGTGGTGGCGATCAACATGCATTAAGCTATTGGTTATAGCTGCACTCCCTCATTTTACCCTGCTTGAAAAGTTAGCTCGTCAGTGCTTCAGATAAAGACTGTGAAATTTGATCACTGGAACTAAAATGGATGGCTTAGCTGCCTAATCTTCTCCATCCCGTTATCATCAGCTCCCAATCCCCTCCCCACACCATCTTCAAAATTGGGAAACAGCCCCAGACTTAGGGGAATATGCTGCTGAGTTAAGGTAAACAGTTCTCCAAGACTGGCCTCAGCCATAGGCCACAGGTAGACCTGATGGTGAGACCCAAACAAGGAAAATGAACTTTCAGAGAGATTATAGCATATTTGTCTGCTAGACCAGCTTGTTAAAATTGATAACTGATTGTGTTGATAGTATCTTAAAAAGTCTGATAATATGTTGCTAATTTGTATAATCTATGTTTGTTCCAGAAATTAACCTCTGAAGACTAGATGCTCACAGAGAAGGTATGTCTTTGCAGTTAGAAGTTTAGCATGTGCCAGGAGAATTAGTTCTCTCTCATCCACGGAGTGCACCCATCAGTTCAGCACATGGTAAGACAGGGTAAGATGACATTTAAAGCAGCCCTTTGACTGAACCCCTGCAATGGAGATCAGGGTTTGTTTTGTTTATGGTTTGGTTTGTTTTTTGTTTGGTTTGCTTTGCCCAATAAGAGACTATTTCTCTATAAAACCAAATTAATTTTTCTGCATCATATTGCAGGATCCGTTATTGCTCCCTCCCCTGTGGATACAGAGAAGCCAGACTTGAGGTGAGGAAGCAATCCCAGACATGTTTCTTTTATGCTGAGTTCCTGGACTTCACTGGAAGGGATTGTATGCTGGCTCCCATAACCTGGTACACTCATACTTCTTCCAAAGCAAACTCTTCCCAGCTTTGCTAAATGCACACAGGCTTGTGTTTCTTTAGTGGAATTTCCTTTACCAGAATCACTGAATGAGAAGAAAAAAAATATTATCATTATTGACTTCATACTTACCTTTTACATCCATAGACCTTACTGAGCTTCACAGAGTGATCTTCATTTTCTTGATAGCAATTGTAAAGTAGAACTAAAATCCTAGTTTAATATGAAATGTTTATTCCATCCACACTACAGGAGCACACAGGTATGCTCACAATATCCCAAATTTCAACTGTATTTCTGTATTTGGTGATGGAAGTAATTCCATAAAAAAAAAAAAACAAACCAAAAAAACCCAACAACTTCCTTTTCCATATAGGTACAATATCTATGTGAGAAAAGATAACAGAGTTGTGACAGAAAATAAATGGATTTGGTTAATAGCCTGAACTTCTGGAAGCTTCAGCGATACATGTTTATTATTGGGTTTTAACTGGATACTTAATTGGGCATGTTGATAAAGTATGCCTCCTCTACAGTCTGTACTAATGCATTTCCAAAAGATATGAGCTGCTGGTAATTAAGCCACTTGTGGTTATCTGAAGTGTTATACAGGGATGTAGTTTTTTCCAGTTTGCCACTGGTCTGTCAGATCTGGGCTCCTGCTTCTGGTTGGGAGCAATGTTTGTGTTCTGGACGAGAATGAAAATCTCCCAAGTAAAGGTGTATTGTTTTACACAGGACTGGGGACTTGGATTTACTCTTCATAATGTGGAAGGATTGCTGTGAGAGTAAGTAAATGATGGTCTATTTTAACCTATTAATATTATTATACATTATACATTTCTACTTGATTTCCAATCAAATGTCCTCCATCCAATAAAGAGAGGTATTTCCAACCCTGCACTCCCCACCCCTTTACAAAATCAGGGACGTATTTGAAACTAGGGCAAATGTTCCGTAAAACACTGCCCAACCCTTTGCAAATTCCCTGCATAGCTCTCACATGCATCCTCTACCTTTAGTCCATCCCTGCTCCAAAGTTGTAATTTGCCCTCCAGTCCTTTTTTTCCCCCTCTCTTTTTTACAATCTTTGAGATGGCAATTAGCTCAAGAGATGCACTTAGAGCTTTGCTTCAATTACAGATCACTCCATCTCAAGCTATAGGCTCTGCTGTTTTATGCTAATCTAAACGTCCTTTTGCATGAAACATCAGTCTGAATTCTCTAATTGTTTCCTTCTTATCGGAGATTTGCCTCATGTTTTCCACCCATGGGTGTGGTGATCTACATCTCACATAGTCCCAATGGCTTTTGCCAGGGTTGAGGTTTTGTTAGAGAAAAACCCTCGAGGCAGAGTCACTAAAGCTGAAAAAAAAAATAAAATAGCATTAGTGCTGACCATTAATACAGTCTTATTCTTTCTCTATATTTCACAAAGAGGAGAAGACGGTGCCATCGACATTTTGCAGGTACATAAACGGAGGCAAAGAGGAAAAAGTTACATCTGATAGATCTGAACAAAGATCTGATATGGAATCATAGATGTTTGGAGTATTTGGGGCCTCTGAGGACATGATGCCCCATTTTTCCTTAAATGACAGTATAAAAGGGTGATATAGCAGAGCTATAAGGGTTATAACGATCCACCTTTCTCCTGCATGTCCTTCAGTTTTTGTGGATTTTGTCTTTAAATGCAGACAGGTGATTGATGTAAATGTTCCTCCTGTTGTGAACCTCAAGACTTAAGTTTTTAGCTTAACTATCAGTACTTCCCATCCCAGCCACTTCCTTGTTTTCGTGAAAGCACTTTGGTGCAGAACATATTTAAATAGTGCATTGGGGGAGAATCGTTTGAGATACGATATTGGGGTACCAAATTCTTTGAAGAAGTCGCTGAAAAAAAAGCAGCATGAGAAGCCCTTGAGAATTTCAAGGCAACGAAGAGTGCCTGTCCTCATTGTGGCAGTCCTGGCTGAAAAATGACACTGGACTTAATGGCTGCAAAGACAGAAAATTGTATATGACTCTTTAGTCTTACTCCTCACCCCCAAAATTTCTGCTGCTGTATATTAAGCATCCCCCTTGTGAAGTTAAAGGAGCTCATAAAAGTGTTAAGTAAAAAGTCAAATCTTACATGGGAACTGTTGCATTTTCTCTGTGTGGCCATAATAAGGTTATTTATGGTACATGTAGAAAAGATTAAAGGTTTTCATAATAAAGGAAAGCAAGAGCTCAAGAACTGGGTGCCTCCTAACAGCACTGACTCTCAAGATGGGATAAATCACCCAAGCAACCATTAAAACTTCAAGAAGATTGCTTGTAAACCTCCAAGCAATGCCAATAAAGCATATTCCTTGCCATATAGCAGTCCATATGGTGGAGCTCAGCAGTTTTTCAAAACGGAGGGCTCTTCACAGTTTAACCCTACTGTCTTTCTCCTTAGAGGGCATGGTGCCAACGAACCACTATTAAATCAGTGCAATCTTTAAATGTGGGAGGGTGGAGAACATGGAGTGCAGACTCAGGAGAAGTTTGCTTACCAGTCAGCAAGCTTCTCCAGAGCATGGAGACAGGTTGGATTCCTGTGCTTAAGAACTAGGCACCATTTTTTCATTATGCTGCTCCTTGAGACTCTCCCCTCATAACACAATGTTAGACACAGTTTTCTGTGGGCTCTGGGGAAGTTAGGAAAATATTCCAAGGCCCCTCAATGTTCTGGTTCATTTACATTTTTAAAAGTCAAGTCTTCTAGTCTCTCTACTCTGAAAAGCCATAGTAGTAGAAACTGCAATAAATCACAATATAAACTTATGTGTAGCATAATATCAGCAACTGTATGGGACACAGCCAGAAATCCCTCCTCAAGTCACAGAAAAGCCCCAAACCAAATATTTTCCTTTCCTTAATTATTTTTTTTCCCTTTTTTTCCTTCCCCATTTCTTTTTCAGGAGAATGACACCTAGATGTAGAGACTTGACCCTACTGTCTGAGGTTGCATAAAGGTAAGTAGTGAGGAAAATGGTGTAGGAGTTAATATGGCCCAGGAGTAATTCCCAGAGATGGATCCTCTCTGAGCCAACTTCTGCAGCCTTACCCAGTGGAATTCTCTATTGTTTCTTTTATTTTTCAAGCCTTACTCAAGAGAAGTTACCAAGTCCAATCTTCATGTTAATTCTTAAGCTTGATTTAAGAGAGTAGAGCGAATTTATGATAACTCCTAATTCTGCAGACAGCAGGTTTCCCATGGTGACATTCAGTGAGCTTCTGGGGAATTATGGTAGCAAACTAATTTCCCACAACAGCTGTGGAATCACTGGGGGATTTCTACTGTTATTACAGAATAAACAAAAGTTATTATAATAAAGATAAGGAAGACCTAGCAGTATCCAAATAATTCAGATTTAAGCAAATATTCATTATGTTGTTGGTTTGCGTTTTTTTAACCAGTTAATATTATAAGAAAATATGTCTGAGAGGGAAAGGAAGTAAATGTAAATCTCTTATAAATACATTACCATTGGTCACTTGAGTAAATCAATTGGACTAGTACATCAGCTGATATAAATTGTTCTTCTATTAGTTTTTATACAGTATTCTAAAGCTGTGCTGGAATAATTGTCTTATTCAGTTGAAACACAGTGAACATCTTTGTCCAATTACTTTGGTGCATATGTGGACTGGGATGCAATAAGAGAGGGATTTGTGTTTAACACTTCTGAAAATTAGGTACTAGCATCAGAGGCTGCTCAGGCCAGTGTCCTGCATCTTCCTAGAGAGGTAAAAAGGGGAAAAATCAGTGCCAAAATTCCTACATCTAAGTGAGTATCTGTCTCTCGGTCAGCTTTGGTACCAGCTCCCACACTGAGCCATGAGTGCTGGGATTGTACCTGCCCCAGCAATGCTGAAGGCCATGGAGGGTTAGCTGGGAATGAGCCTCCCAAGCACTACAAGTCAAGGTGGCAATAGTCATGAAACTCCAGCAAATGCTCAGACCTGGTGCTCTTGTCATTGCTTGCACTAATCTAGGAAATTCTCTTCCAACTTTTAGCATACAAATGGGGAGAGAGTTTCCTGTCTGGGAACTACATTTCATGCATAGCCAAAGTGTATTTTCTTTGTCTGTGAGGTCAAAAGCATTAGAGTCACACCTACACCCAGGCCCAAGCAAGGGAAGTAAACAGGGAACTAATTAAAAAAATTGTGGAAATACAATGCAAGTCCACAAAGATCTCATTGCTATGTTACTCCCCAGAAATGTGTATGTTGCCAGCACAGTGTCAGTATCTGATTTATTTTCTTTTTAAGTACCCTTCCGAATTAACCATCCTAGTTGCAGAGCAGAATCCTCCAGCCATCCACCCAAAAATGCCCATGAGATTTGAAGTTAGCCTGGAAATTTTTCAAAGGACACCAAAGATAACTTCACTTGAGTTCTACTGCATTTCCATTTTATGGCATCTTTTTATATTCTGTAGTAGGCTTCTCTGAATAAAAATGAGACAGCCTCTTAAGAGGCTTTTTTATTATTTGCATTTGGCAAAAACAGCCTTAATGAGCTGTTAAGAGTCATTCCCCAGTCCTATTGTTTGCGATGCTTGGGAGCCTGTAAAGTGTTGAAAAGCCAAAAGACAATTTATGATCCCTGATGCTATCCCTTCCTGAGACAAATCTTCAGAAAGGAAGATATCTGGGGAGTAGGAAGTCCCATTATTTAAATGCCTGAGTAACTTTTACTGGAGTCATAACTGTGGAATTTGCTATTTTCATTTCAGAACTGTTTACACTCTGTGTTCCCCTTAAAAAGCAGCAATGTCATGCCTGTGCTGCACACTCATTCCCAGTTGCAGCACTAGAGAATAGGAAGATGACTCAAGGAAAATTCCCTATTAATTCCCAGGATTGAATTGAATTCCAAGCAGACACTAATCAGTTTATAAATATTTTTTTTTTCCCAAGCAACCCTCATGTTTAATATCTGGAGGCAGAGGTCCTTTGCACTAGCTGCATTAGCCTGGTCCATGCAGATCTGGAAAGTGTAAAGGAACTCAGATGTACTGACATATGTGATGAGGGTTATTCAGCACAGTGGGGAAAAATGAAACAAAGAGTTTCACAAGTTTCTGCAGCAGAGGGATGTGTGGTTCTTGGCATTGTTTTCACTTTGAAAATGGGCGGCAGCCAGTAAATGTCAGAGGTGTTTGTTAGTGACTGAGGGTGCTGAAGAGACAATCAAATATTTGTGACAAAGGCAAAGACCTTGGATGTTATCGTTGACACCCAGATGTCTCAAGGAAAGAGCAAATATTGCATTAATTGTATTGTCTCTTACTGTAAATGAAAAAATGACATATTTTACCAGGATCATGTGTATTGATTGGCTTCAGTCCTCACTAACTTAAATACTGAAAACGGATGAGAGAGAGATTTGTCTGTTTGACAGTAATTAAGTGATACTCTCACTGTCTAAAAAAAAACATGACCCAATGAGGCCTTACAGCACTGCAATTGTTACTATTTTAAGACAGCTGCAATCACTTCTATTATTAATAAAAACAAGGAAAGCATCAAATCAGTGGAAGATTAAAGACTCTGTTTAAGAACTTTGGTTGTTTTGTTGTTTTTGTTTTCTACAGGAGATATTATATTTTAAGAAAACCAAACAGTACTATCCATTGTGATATTTCCAGTGTATGTCTGGCCATATAATCTCAATGAAACTCAGATGTACAATGAGCATCCTGTACAGTCACCAGCACCCAGAATTGCAGCATATGTAAGAGGAGGGGAAAATCATTCAAATGGTTAATTAAAGCAGCTGGGGAAGCTTGATATAGTGACTGGCCAAAAGAAAAAACCCAGCACAACTCAACCAACAAATGGCTTCAAATGCTGTTGTGCCTCTGATAAGAAACTCTCTGCCATGATCCATCACTCCAGGATACCTGCATGTCACCACAAAGGTGCTGATTGGGTGCCTTCCTTAAAAAGAGAGCAGAAGAAACCCAAAGCTACTGCAAAGAGAGGATTTGTGCCAGCTTCAAGCAACCTAATCTGAAGAGTAGGTCGTTATGGCCTGATTTTGGAATGTGGCTCTGCACTCACTGTGCCTGATGAGGTCTCTGAGTGGAAGCTCCGTGGGGTGCAAACTGCACCCCAGCCTGGCAGAGGGGAGCTCTTGCCTTCCCTTGCTTTGGTCCTTTAAGTGTGCTGGAAATCTCCAATGAGGCTGGAGGAGCAATCTCTGATTTTGGTTACCACCCTGGCACAAATAAACCCAGGCATTAAGCTTTCAAGCCATTACATTTAGTTTTTCATCTGGTTTCAAAGGGCGTATCGTGTGCTTTATTTTGATTTAGATGTATAATTTAAAAGCTGCTTTTTACTAAATAATAAAACGTGGTTTGATTGCCTTCCTTTCATTGATGGATGTAACAGTCACATTCTACTGTAACAGAGTAGTGTCCAAAATAAAGTAACTTGGTCTTAATGCAAATGTGAGCCCAGGCTCTGTTTTTTAGCACTTTCTCTTAAGAACCACAATCAAGTATTAGATCCTGCAGTGATTTTTCCAGATCACATTTTTCCATCGATTCCACCCTATGCCTGATCTCTAACTTTTTTTCAGGCACAATCATATTTTTCTGTTGAGTTTGATTTTTGAAATCCCCTGAAGCATCAGGGTGTGATTCTGACCTTGCATCTTGCAACGAGTGGAGTGACTTTAAGACTTACTCCTTTCATTATCAGCAATGTAACCACTGTATATTTTGTCTTCCATCGGGAAAAATATTGCCTTGCTGTTTTGTTCAAGCCTGAGCCCTTTGTCTGAAACGCAATCATCAGCAATTACCCATGTGCAGAGCATTTTGTCACAGTTACTTACTGCTCACAAGCCAGCCATACATAGTAAACAGTCAGATGTGGGGCCAGCACCTCCCTGGTGTAAGCGGCTGTGAGAAGTGTGACAATAAAGCGACGCAAATCCACAACAGCTGGATTCTTGGCTCCTCGCTTAGCTTCTGATTATTTAAAAGTGTTCTTTCCTTCAGTAATTTTATTTGCATAAAACCACAACACAATAATCTGACAACTGTTCACCCTCACCCTGTGCATAGAAGCAAAATAGCTTAATACTAAACTGAGCAACCGATTTTTAGTTGGTTTGTTTTTAAACTGAAATCACACATCTTTCACTTTCCTATGCCATGACGTATGAAAATCACTTACAGTGCAGCTGGGTTATGTGGTAAGATGTGTAATTCTTAGCCGCTAAAAGAAAAGGGTTATTCTTCTGTTAACTCTGGAACAAAGCTTACCAATAAATGTTGTATTCTGCTATGCACTGAGTGCTTTTGTCCAGTTCATAGCACAAATCATAGCCCTGTTCCCCAGTGCTCATCCACAGCAGTATTCTTTAATGCTTAACTCAGTGACCTCACAAAAATAATTGGTGTGAAGCAAATTTACTTAGCCCTCCGCCTTTATTTGAAGACTGAATGGCTCAGAGAATTGTGCATATCGTTTATGGAAATGAGGAGGGAGAAAAGAAAACAGAACGTTACTCTGCAGATAAAGATGGACCCATGCGCAGAAGAAACACAGGGGCTTAGCATGGTGTCCCTGCCTGCATTATACACACCTAATGAGAGATGCTGATTGACTAATACAACTGCAAATCAGTTCAGTGACTGTGAAAATCCATTCCAGCTGCTGCGATTTAAAACAGTTAACATTTTGGACGTTGTTCTTAAATTAAACTTTCAGGTTTAACTTTGGGCTTTGACTAATAATTATCCCCTAGATGCAAACAGTAATGATTTATGAGCAGCTTACTGTTGATTTACAAGTAAAACAATAAGACCGATTCTCATTTCTCTGTATGAAAAGTCCTATTTAAAACTTCGGGGATTTTCAGCATAAACCGGGTTCCAAACCCAGGCTCTTGTTTCCAGCTCTGTCTCCCTTCTGGGCTGTTAGTGCTGCTGCAGTCAGGGACCCCACGCCTGGCAGCTCCTTTCACACCGAGAGCCTTTAGAGGAGGGCCGGGGCCGGGCAGGGGGGTGGGAAGGATGCTGAGGAACAGATCAAAACACTGATGATTTGTCTGCGTATATATTTATATGTATATATATGTAAATCTTCCCCGTGGAAAAAACACAATCCCCACGTTTAAAACAGGGTGATAGACATAACAGAATAGTTTTGCTTGATGTGCATGTGATATAACCATACCACAAAAGCAGCTTACCAAACAGCTTGCAGAGATTAGCTAACAAGAACTAAGCTATTCTTTTCAGAAGGTGTTATTAGCATATTTTTCATCAATACTATACTTAACAGCTACTACATAGCAGGAAGTGGTATTTAACCTCTTGTTACAATGTAAAGAGATTACTTTGTATGGTTACGTTACATTCCATTCATAAAGGCCCTCCTGTGTCCAGTTAATTAGATTCACTGTTTGGCAGCACTAACTAGAAGAAAATGACACAAAATGTATTTGGAATATTTAAATGTTAAGGTTGGATGGGTTTGTCTTTCTTTAAGGCTACATTGAGAGCTATAAAAAAACTTGATGTTTGTAGATAAATGGCATTCATTTCAATATTTTGTCAGGTTCTGATGAATATGAGGGTTTAACAACTGAAATACCCAGAGTTTCAAGGAAAGCTAATTCTTAAAGTAACAACTCTCTAAAATAATAAATAATTAATATCACCTGATTTTTTTTTTTTTTTTTTTTTTTTTTTTTAAAAGCAAAACCCGGTGAAGCTTTTTTTTCTTTACTTTTCTTTTAAACTTGGCTAGAGGGGGTTCTTCTTCTCTTAGACTTTTTCTTTTTTTTT
>JAOEGS010017813.1:0-21059 GCA_025447755.1 Corythornis vintsioides
CGGGGTGGCGCGGGGGTGGGGGGGTGTCGGGGGTGGTGGGGGAGGTGGGGTTGCGGGGGGGGGGGGGGGGGGGGGGGGGGGGGGGGGGGGGGGGGTTCTGGGTAGGTCGGTGTGTGGCAGAAGCATCGGTGCGTTCCGGTTTTAAGAGGGGCCGGAGCTACCCGGGTAGTCCCGCAGTCGGTGCAGCCTTACGGCAGCCGAGCCCCAGTGGCCCCGGACAGCCGTGTGCTCCCCGCTCCCTTCAACGGGCAAATAACAGAGGAAAATCAGCCGATTCCTTGAAAAAAAAAAAAAAAATAAAAAAATAAACCAAACCAAAAAACAAACAAGCCCCTCCGAGCCCCGTCTGCCTGAAGCTTTCCCCTCCGGGCTCAGTCCCGGGCATCGGGAAACCTTCCCGGGGCTGTCCCAGTCGCGTCCCGTTGGGTGCTGGTGGCTTTGCACCACCCAGAGGAGGATAAGGCATATCGGTGTGAGCCTTATGTCTGGGACAGCAGCGGGGGAGATTTGCCCGTAAAATCTCACCCCCTGCTCGGCCCAATCCCCTTTTTAGATTTCTCCGCTGCCCCTCTCCAAGTGCGTCCTGCTTTCACAGTATTTATTTGGAGCATTTGATTCTAATTATCTGCGGAATCCAGCTTTCTAATTGCGACTGGGGAAAAAAGCAACTCCCCGAATTCCAGTTTTATCCGCTGCTTCCCCCCAGCCCGCTACCCCCCGAAAAAAGAGAGTCAAGTACAAGATTTACAGGAGGAAAAAAGAAAAAAAAAAATTGTGTGAGTGCTTCAAGCGTTCCAGTATTTGAAAAGTAAAATGAACATGGGGGGTTTAAGAGCATTTTATTTAATTACTGCGATGTAGAATCACCTTGAAATAAAATGCATGCTTTTAATTTAAATGTAATGCTGTTTAGATGTCCCTCCATGTTCCTATGCCTTTCATGTGAAAATGAATATATTCTGTTAAAGCACAAAGCAGTTTTTTATTTTCAAATTCTCTCATTTCCTTATTAGTAATTTATTGGGATTTGGCCTTTCAGTTTGCAGAGTCAAAAACTTTTGGACAAAGTATTTTCAATTTAATCTTACAAAGTGTTTTAGGTTGGGGTTTTTTTTTTGGGAAAAAAAAAAAAAAAAAAGAAAAAGAGTATTGTCTTTAAAGCTCAAAGTGTTGCATATGCCAGTGAGGAATAATTTAATGTTTTTTTCCAGGGCCCGATCCAAAACTTAATGAAAATGGAAGAGCTTCTGTTTTCCTGGGCTTCAGAATGGTGACTTTGTAGTGCTGGTGGACACTTGGCAAACCTTACCTCCTCTTCTCCATGACACATAATTAACATACATTTCTATAATGCCTGTCTCTTTGAGTTCTCATAGCTCTTTAATAAATTTACACTACTGAAAAATGGTGAATCATGTAAATTGTATTTAATCCATTCTAGAGATGGCAGAGTCAAAGCAATAATGACTTTTTTTTTAGTCCTTTTCAAAGAGCTCATCTCTCCTGCACAGTGTCTTCCTTGGAAGATTTGAACCTCATGGCTGAGTCTGGGAAGGGATTTGTGGGATACCCAGAGCTTTGGGGCAACTCACAGAGTTAGGAATCAAATCAAGAGCCCCTATTTTCTGATCTCTGACTTCAACTACAAGTCTAATTCCTGCAGAAGAAGCCCCTGAGGACAGTGGGAATTGGATACATTGGGATTTTTTTGCCCTTGCATGTGCTGCTTTTCACAGCTTTCCAGCTCTGCCCAAAGCAGGGAATTGCATTTCCCAGCCCATTTTCTTGAAGTCTTCTTTGTCCAGTGCAGGTAGAAAGAAGGAGAGGACAACTTTTGGTAGCTCCTTCCTCTTACTCCAGGGCCTGGTACAGGGAAGAGGTAGTGCCTGGAACCAGAGCAGGGAACATGTCCTGCTTGATGTCTGTTTTTGTGATCTTATACAAACCATTTAATGTCTCTGAGCATCAGGTCTCAGCTGAGCTGTCAGAGGAGGTAGCAATGCCCTGCCTTGCAGACCCTTCCAAGCTGGACAAGGCTGCAAGAAGCTAAGAGGACACAGAGAGAGAAGAGAGCTGGAGTATCTGGCAAGCTTTGGTAGCTCCTGTTTCCTGAGAAGTTCACTCATCCATGAAATGGAATAGGATTATGCTGGGACAAGAAGTGGGTTCAAGTGTTGTCATTTGTTTTACAGGGTCTTGTGTTCAAATTTTGTATTACAATGTACTGGTTATGTTTGCACAGGAATGGGCAAATGATGGAGCTTCAGGGCAGGTCTTGCAGTGATCTCGCTTAAAGATTAAGGCTTGGTTTAATACTTCTCTGACTTGACCCAGCCCGCTGCAGAGTGGACCCTGATATTGAGATTTCCAGAAAAAGGGTGCAGATCTGTGAAGGCAGACCTGAGATTTGCATTGCACAGTGGAGCCTTGAGTACACCCAAGCATGGTCCATTTAGATGAGATTTGGTGAAACAGAGCTGGCTGCTTCTGACAGAGTGGGCATAGAGAAGGTCCACCAGCTGTCTGTCAATATTGGTCATATTGCATAATTTTCTTTAAAGTCTGACATGGTCTCAAATAAAATTCCTGGCCAGCTCACACCAGCATTGATGGGAATCAGGCACCAAGCACAAGGACTGCATGCTCAGCTCCATCATGTCACTTGACACCTGGGAACCCTCACGATCCCCATGGGATGGAGGTGGCTTAACCTCCTGTCCCTGTTAATTCTCTTCCATATCTATTATACAGAAATGAGTGTGTATATGCATTGGCTTCAGAGCAGGAGAAATTTCATCTTCAGCAGAAGGTAGGGAAGGCATTTTTGGAGCATGAGAGCATGTGGGAACCACTGCACGCGATGCTCTGCAATGTGTTGCACTCCTTCCCTGGTTGGGTGGAGGCCCTGCCAAAGGTGGGCTCTATTGCTTCATCTGATTGAGTGGGGAAGTTATCATTTTTCAAAAATTGTCTACCTTTGAACTGTGAGCAGGTTTTACATGGGAATTTTAAAGAGCAAATAGAAAGAGCCTTATGGAGGAAGAAAAAACAACCCCCAATCAGATAAGAGTAACCTACACGTTGTGTTAAAATAAGCCTCTGACATCCGCTGGATTAATGTTCTGCCCAGAGGATATCACAGTTCAGTGGCAGCTCAGGGACTGCTGTGAAAAAATCTTCAATCCTTTTCAGGAAAGCTGCTGATACCTGAAAAGGAAAGAAAACAAACAAACAAACCAACATCAAAACCCAAACAACAAAAGACCTGTGGTAACATTCAACTAATTTTGATTAAAATTAACAGGAGCAAAGCTGAAAAGCTTTTCTCTGGAAATGAACTGGGTCTGGTCCTACACTGCATACTTGTGAAGTCTTCAAGCACACAACCACTGTCTCCTAGTGCAATTTAAAGGCTCAATTTATACATCTCAGTCACTTGCAGATCACTTTAGGTCCAAAATTTGTCATTCTGTTCACAAGAGCCGTGCTGCTCTGAACAATTCAGGAGTAAAAGGGACAGAACCTTGTTGCAAATTTTAATTAATGCTTAAGCTATTATTCCTCAGTATTTCCAGAGGTCTCACCACTGTGCTTAGCTGTGCTCTCAAAATTCTTCTCAGCTGCACAGTAGGAGTGAAAAGTTACTGGGTGCTGTCCGGAAAGTCACTGTGTGCTCTCACCACAGTGAAAACAAGTTTTTATTGCACAGCATCATCCCAAGACTATCATTACAGACGTTTCCATGAAGAGCTGGGGACCCAAGGCTCTCATCACCATGAGTGGATGCAAACTTGCCCCCTTGAAGTCTGCTGGGAACAGAGGGGGAAAGAAAGTGGGTTAAATACAAGTTTAAAATTAGTTTTTACTGTGTTAATGGCGTGCTTAGCTCCAGCATCCCTCATTTTTTTTCTGGACAGGAATAGTTTGGCAGCTGCAGGATGAGCAATAGAGGAGCATGTCCTCCAGCAGCTCTTTTCAAGCCATGAACATTCACCTGGCATTGATACAAGAAACTGCACACCTGCACTGGGCAGGACTCCACCTTTTCTGCTTGCAGTGTGAGTGGAGTACATGAGATTCCTCACCTCTTTTCTAGGGTTCATCATAGCAGCAGATATAAGAGAAAAAGGACATTTTGTTTCAGAAAGCATCAACTTCAGTGTAAGTCAAAGGCAGCAAGGACTTCATCAGCAAGTGCCTAGTGTGGAATTTCAGCTAAAATAAAATAGCCCTAGTGCTTTTATGGGCATTAGTTCTTTCATATCCCAACAGGGAAAAAAAAAATTAACTAGTGGCTTGTTCTGTGTCTTCAGGAACAAAACAAAATTTGCTTTTGTGGGATCAACAGCACTCATGTACACATTACACACTAAAGGTCAGGTAAGACTCCAGAAAAAGATCTCTTCTTTCCTTCCACACAGACCAGGCTGGGCAGCATATTTTCAAAATAATGGAGGAGCACAATTCTATTAATTATGATGATGATGATTAATAATTGGTTGCCTTCTGATATCGCTTAGGAATCCCTCTTTCAACTCAGCACCCCCCCATTATAGTTTCTGTACAAATACTGGAGAAAAAAAAAGGCAAGTCTTTTCAGCCTTAATGCTGCAAACCCTGGAGTTAAAGATCAAATTTCCACAGGGAAGAATTTTAGGCATTTTAATATAAAAAAATTATCACTACTGGAAAATTCTTAACAAGTAGAAGGAAGCTCCCAAATTCTTTGCAAGATGACCATCTCTCAATTAGCAAACCCAGCTGAATGCTCAGAGGGATGGTGTATAACTGCATTATACCGAATTGAATGTATGTTTTCTTTAGAGGAGCCCCCAAATGTTAATGACGCTTTACAAAATACTTATTTCTGTGCACATTCACTTTCTGTGTTTTATTTAAACCCAATTCCTGGCAGCCAGAGGGGCAAAGGACTAGACCTGAATGAACACAGAGCAGTTCAGGGTGCCAGGGACAGCAGGGTTGAGGTGCTGGTGGGGACAGCTGCTGGGTGCTGTGACAGTAAATGCTTGTTTCTCTGTCACTTTTGCAGCTGTTTGGAACACAGCAAAATAGGGTAGGGTGGGGGGACATGGCGGCGCGCGTTTTGTTGAATGGGGATCAGCATCAATGATGCCTCAGCGCCTGCCTGCCGGCCTGACATTTATGAATCGCTTTCCCTTTGAGACTTGAAGGTTCAGAGACTCACTCTTCAGTATCTTGTTTGCTTTACTTGCTCGGTTTTTTACACCGCTTTCTTTTCTGACGCCTCACTTTGAAAAGAGGGAAGGCAAGGGAAAAGTGCAATGTGTAAATAAAAGCAGACAGTAAGTAGATAAATGAGCAGAAAACTTGACAGAGATGATAGTCCATGTAAAGCTGTGGACCTGCAGGGACTCCAGAGAGGAGGTCATCTCATGTTCCAATCTACCACTGTATCTCATATTTTCCTTTATAGCTTGAATCATCTTCTAGTTAAACTAAAGGAAAGGCTTCCACTGACTTTTACTAGAGCAGGGTCGGTCCTTTTGAGTTGCAACATTTAATTCTGCCAGTTAATAGACTTGAAACTTTTCATCTCCTATTGTTGAAAGACACTGCCGACACTCAGTGTCCCCTGAGCTTGAGTCAGCTGAATTTGGTGTTTGTTCCTGCTACTGTCCCAATCTGCACATCTTGCAGGTGTTAGAGTGATCCTCCCCAATGAAAACCGACCCATTTCAATGTTCCCTTCCCAGCTCCAAATACTTCTTTTTTTTTTTTTTTTTTGCTACTTCTTTATCCTAAGCTTTCTGCTTTTCCTCAGTGGTTTTCACATTGAACAATTTGTTTTACAGACATTTCCAAATAATGTGGAGTTTGCTGTGAAAGTTTCACAAAGACCCCACAAAGGAAACCGTTAGCTTACATCTATTTAAATACATCCAGCCAAACCTCGTGGCTAATCCAACGGGAGAGCAAAACTGCAGTATAACAGAGGCCTTTAACAAATAGGTTATTTTTCTTTCCTTATAAAATGCACCATTACGTAGCGCTTTTTTCTTTTTTTTTTTTTTTTTTTCTTTTTTTTTTTTCATAAGAACAATGAAAGCAGCAGTGATGGGAAACTGGAAAAACAAAAGAGGCATTTAGAAAGGACCAGTTTACAGTCTGAAAAGCGTTGAATCAAAGTTACACCTGATACAGATACTTCCCAAGAGACTACAGGATGATTTTGCACAGCAGTATCCACTTTGGTGGGGTACACAACGCATATTCAAACTCATCAGCAACTACTGAGGCAACTCTTATTAAAGCAGTTCTGTGAAAAACAACCCCAACCCTGTATTTATTAACTCAACACACAAGTGATGTGCTGGAGGATGATATGAAATAGAAAATCACAGTGTCATGAGAATTGGCTGATGTTTGAAAGTCTAAGGACTTGAACTTAGCTGAGGGGCTGTGATGCTGCAAAGGGTCCCAGCTCTGTAGCCAGGAAGTGGACAAAGGATTTTTGAGGCAACATCTTCTGGTGATTTTTGTTTGTTTGTTTTTGTTTGTTTTGGGTTTTTTTTTTTGGTTGGCTTGTTTTCTTTTTTTTTTTTTTTTAACTCTGCACTTTTTTGCCGTTTTCCAAAGGTCGCTCCTGGCGCCTGGGCACACAAACGCCATTTTCCTACAGAAACCTCCCGCGTTCCGCTGTAACGACGAGGCCAAGCCGGGGCTCTCAAGCAGCTGCCACAAAACCTGCGCGGCTCGGCTCGACCCGGCTCGGCCTGGGGCAGAGCCCGGGGCAGGGCCTGGCGGGGGGTGGGCCGGGCCGGCCTCACGCATGCTCGTTACGGCCTCCGACATGGCGGCGCCCAGCACGGCTCTGAGACTGAGGCAGAAGAGGGCGGCGGGTGACGGTGGTGCCGTCACCGAACTCCCGGAGCGGGCTGTGTCGGGTACGGCGGGCAGTGGGGCCGCGTTGCCGCTGCTACCGTCGCCAGGCACCTTCTGGCTGACCCGCATCGTGCTGCTGCGCTCTATAGCCCTGCTTTACTGTGAGTCTGCCCCGCGCCGCTTTCCCTCCGTTACCTGGGGAGCGGGTGGGAGGGAGCCCAGCCCGGCGGAGCTGCCTGTTCCTCGCCATGCAGAACACTGTTAAGTCCTGGGGTTGCCCTGTCCCTTGTGCCTTTAACCGCTACAAAGAGGCAGGCGGGACCCCTGCCCCCGGGGAAAGGGGAAGAGCACTCAAGTGCTCGCCCTCCCATGTGGTTTATGCTGGGGCCGCCAGGTCCCGCCGTAGTTATGGGGGAGGCCCTACAACCACCTTTTCTGCTCGGTGCTGAGCTTCTGCCTGCGGAAGCTGCTGGCTCCAGGACTCACATCCCAGCGTGGCAGGGCTGCAGCAATCGCTCAGAGCAGCCCTGCCCACTTTTTGCTAAAGTGCTCCATAATTCTGGATGTTGTGGTTATGTGTTTACCCAGGCAGAGCTTGAGAGGGTTGCTGGGGTGTGCAAGAGCCTCTGGGTTTCAGCTCTTGCTTTGCTGATGAGAAGGGACCTTTTGTTTGAGAGCTTCAGTGGTGTTGGGTGATGTTAGAGCTTCTGTTCTAGTGGAGCTGTAATTTTGTTTGCACCATGAGGCCAGTGCTTGTCAGCAGAGCTGGTTGAAACTGATCGCCCTTCTTCTTCATGATACAACATACAATTATTTTGGTTGGAAAAGAACTTTAAGATCATTGAGTCCAACTATCAACCCAGCACTGCCAGGGCACCACTAACCCATATCCTGAGCACCACATCTCCAAGGCTTTGAAACTGCTCCATGGATTACGGGGACTCTACTGCTGCCCTGGGTAGCCTGGGCCAGGCCTGGACATTTCCTTGCAGGAAATTGTTCTTCAGCTCAAACCTAAACCTTCTCTTGAGGCCATTTCCTCTTCTATTTCTTGTTAGGTGGGGTGTTGTGAGCTAACTGTGCAAGATAGGAACTCTTTGTTTCATGCTGCAGCAGGTCTTTAGTATCTTAGGTAGTACTGGAGAGAGATTACATCACTGGGTGCCAGCAATACAGTTGTGATCTAGACTTGTCTTGACCTTAAAATGGTTGAGGGGAAACCCAGTTTCCAACCTCAGCCATGCTCATTTGTCAAGTAGCTCAGAGAGCCATGCTCAGAGCCCACTAGTGCTCCACTTAAAAAATATTCACAGTGAAACCTAAACTGACATGTAACACACTAGGTTACAAATTCTAAACTTGCCCCAGATTTGTCCACAAAATCGTTAGGATTTGTAGGCTGCCAGCCTACTTAGATTATTTTGCATCAAAACCATGCAGAAGTTGTAGTTTTGTATGGTTTTGACACGTGCTCTGTTTCTAGTTTGGTTTCAACTCCTGCTGAAATGCGGGGTTATGACTCTTTCAGTCAAAATGAAAGTGATTCCAATATTCCCCTGTGTGTAAATCTAGGCTGCTGAGTTTCCTGTAGCTCAATTTGCAGTTTCCTTATGAAAAACTGATTAGGGTTCTCCTCTGCGTATTTGGTGGAGACGGCTGCGTTCTGATGGTGGGTTTGGGGGTTATAAATGTGTTATGTCTGGGACCAAGTGCTGTCCTGGAGGCGGGTGGTGGTGGCGGCATTGTGTGTGATGGGAAGTGGCTGGCTGGGAGGCGTGGGAAGGGAGCAGGTGGCTTCTGGTGGAGTGGGAGTTTGTAAAGGGTTGATGAGGCAGAGGAGGGTGAAGACTGAGTCAGACACCTTCTTGTGACTGGGTGACCTGATCAAGACAATGAGAGTAGTAAGAGGTGAAGACCAAATGTCCAGTTCAGGGCCAGGTGGGGTACAGTGTGGAAATTATGAAAAGCCATGGGCTGCAGGGAGAGAGGAGGAGCAGAATGCCTGAGCCAGAGGATGAATTGGAGCTTGTGGGCTGGTGAGTGAAAGTGGGATGATAGAAAACGGGGAGAAGAACTGTATCAGTGTTTTTCCAAATAGGAGAGGGGAATGGTAACACCTGTGCATAGTAGAGGTGGAGAGAAGATCCCCAAAATGCTTTTGCAGACCAGAGTGATGTAAGCTTTTTGGGAGGGGTAACCTCAGAGGAACAGTTTTTGGGTAGCAGAACTGGAAGGAACAGGGTAGGAGGAAGAAGTGCAAGAAGGGAAAGGTTTACCTGCTTGTTATGCAACTTCAGCTTGGTTGCAACCAGGTAAAAGTGATTTCTGCTGTTTCCTTTGGTTGAATAACAGCCAGAAGCCTGGGCCAGATTTGAGACAGGCTGAATTTCAACTCAGGATGTCACTTGGGCGGTGTTGGGGCTTCAGCTCTGATCCCAGTGTGTGGGAGGTGCTGCACAGCCTACAACCTAAGTGTTTGTAGGGTGGAAACTAATTGATGTATCTGAGATGGAGAGATTGTGAACAGGCAGATTCCTCTGTCAAAGGCTGCAAACCCACAGCAGGGGTGTTGGGGTGGGATGCTCTTGAGGGAAGGTGGGTTGCCTTTTGATCTCTTCTGAGATCATGGGTTTAGAAACAGCAGAAAACATTGTAAAGCCTCTGTGCCGAGTTGCTTTTCCAAGCTGTCTTCTGAAGATGGAACCATTTACTCTGACAGATTTGTTTTTTTTTCCCAGACACAGCGATTCTGCACACACTAAGTCTCAGACTTGCTGAGGAAACGACTGATGCTGCTGTGACAGTTTGACATTCCTCAGTGGTGGGATGTTTTTTTCCCCCTCCTCTTCTTTCATTTCACCATTTAAAATGTAACCCTTTCATTCCTGCTATGTTAAGCAACAAATCCTTTGGGGAGGACCTTGTGTTAAAGGATCAGGGAAGTGATCACTCCTGGTGATTGTAGTTCCTGCCTGTTAGTGCTGCTGTGTGAGCTGAAAGTCACTCCTCCCTCCTGTGTGGGAAGGAGAGGGTGAGAGAGTGAAGGACCCTGGGGATGAGATGAAGAGAAACATGATTTGAGAAGTACAGTAATGCTGATGTGAGGGGCAGAATCATTGAGCATGATCTGGGGGTCTGTCACCCCCTTCCTGCCCCTGGCTCTCCTCTCAAGAGGCTGTTTTATTACCTGATGCCAGCTGGGGAGATGCTTTCAAAGGGAAAGGATCTTCACCTGTGGAAGGAGGACAGACAGGGCAGGGCAGGTGTGATGTGTCCTTCTGTGTGCCCTCCCTTCACCCCACCCCCTTTGGTTGTAACAGCTCTCCTTTTTTTGAAGGGAGTTTCCAGAATCAGCAAGAGCCTGGGAAGTCCCTGGCAAAGCAGCTGTTGTCTGAGGCAGATTTCTGAAGAGAAGGTGGGAAAGGATCTGATGATTTGTGGAGGTCAGGGACCAAACCCAACTGCTGTTTGCAGGAATGGAAAGGAAGGGGAAAATGGATCCGAGCTGTAAGAGCTCTGTGAGGTGTGCTCTTTGCATCAGGGCTTTGCCGGGGCTGGTTGCTCAGATAAATGAAACACTACCTGCAGGGTTCTGGTTTTAATAGCACTGGGCACTTGTAAATTTGGTGACACTTAAGTTCTTGTAATGACAGAGTTATAAGTCATTTTCAGATCTGGGACCTCTTTCACCACCAAGTTACTGTGGGCAGATCAAGTGGTAAAACTCTTCCAGAGAAGGAGGGTGTGAAGTAATGCAGAAATCCAGCCCTGAACACTGGGAAAGAGAACAATTGTCTAGGTCTCACCCTGTGCGCTGCTGCCCAGATTCCTCTCTTTGTAGAGGTATCTATTCCATTCTCCCAAGGAACAAGTGACAGTACAAGAGGAACCAGCCTCAAGTTGAACTGGAGAGGTATAGGTTGGACCCAAGGAACAATCCCTTCCCCTCCAGGCTGCCCAGGTCAGTGTTGGAATCCCTGTGATCCCTGGAGGGGTTTCAAGGCCATGGCGCAGTGGTGCTGAGAGACATGGGTTAGTGGTGCCCTGGCAGTGCTGGGTTAATGGTTGGACTTGATGATCTGAAAGGTCTCTTTCTAACTAAATGATACCATGATTCTATGTGCTACTTGATGTGCCAGTTGAGGAAACCTGTCTCACAGACTTCCACCATTGCAGCCTGTCCCTCAGTGGCTATTTGCAATGTCTCATACAGTAACTCATGGGACAAGGAGGTTTGGAGAAAGGGTGTTTTGAGATTTTAAGGTTTTCCATCCTAATCTTGCACTGTGTGCTTGTTTCTAATGGCATGGATTGATGTTTTGTCAATACCAAAAGACAGATCTTGCTGGAAGGGCTGTTACAGGTAAAATAGCTGATCCCAAAGCTCTTGACAACAAATAGGCATGATTTGCTCCCTTGACCCTGCTTCTAAATCATTGTTAAGTGCCCTTTGTGGATGATTACTATCATCAGGTTCCAGATGGAGAAGTTTAAGTAATTAGATACCACCCTTCCAAATTTCAGCCAGGCTCTGTAGAGTGCTTTGAAATAAAAGCTATTATTTAAATCCAGTTTATCTTCCTTTTTATGTAGTGTTTAATAGTAGTATTTTCTTTTTCCAGAGCTAGAGCTATGGGAGGTTTGTGCTACTTCTTCCTAATTCTGAAATCTAAAGCCTTCTCAGGGGACTTTGGCTTTCTGTAGGCTCCTGGCTCTCCCTGGTGTCCTTCCTCCTCTCTTTTCTCTCTTCCATCTCCCCTGCTTTCCCCCTTCTCTTCCTTTTAGTGCTATTAGAAGGCTCCCAGTAGTTTTTAGCATGCCTCATCAGGATTGCAGCACATCTTCTGACACTTTTTCTCCCCTGAAAGGTTTATTTCAGTGCAGTGCTTGTTAGCAAGCGGGTACAACAAGAGCAGCCTGTTAGTGCCATGTCCTCTGAGCCAGTGCCGTGCCCCCGGTTAACTCCACGTGAAAGAGCCATGTAAGCGAGACAGGATCATGTTTGGTCCCCAGCAAATCCCCTTGCACTGTGGGAAGAGAAATTCATAGCAAGTGGTGATAGTTCAAGGGACATGATAACACGAACCGAGGAGAGAATCTTACCTCCCCTGGTTGGAGTGCTGGTCTGGAGCATAGGGATCTTTTCAGGGCATCCTCCAGCTGCAGGCTGGAGCGCTGCTGGTGTGGTTTTGATCAACCTAGGTCCTAGGGGGAAGCTTTTTAGCAGTCCCACAGCCCAAGTTTTACTGTTTGCTTTCACATTCTTTCAAACAAAGAGGCAATGGGGAGATAAGTGCTTAAAAAACCTCCAAAGCAACCGCCCCAAAATCTTTTAGCTTGGCTGTGTGTGGCAATAAACCAAAAAAGTGTTAAAGAGCAGACAACTTTGTTGTGTGTTGAACTGTGGCTACGGAGTTGCAGGATGAAAAGGGAGTGCTTGGTTTCACTCTGGCTCTTTGCTCAGTACTACGGTGTTTTTGCTTTTGTGTTGCAAAACTTTGAAGGGGAATTTATCAATTGAAAACTTATTTGATTTTTTTCTCTGATAATAATGAAAACACCATGAATATTCTCCACCTTCTTCTTTGTGGTAGTGAACATCAGCTTGCCAGCATCCAGCGTAGGGCCTTTATGAATGCCTTGTTGGGTCAAAGGTGTACTTGATATATGGCTCCAGGCAGAACTTTTTTTTTTTCTCTCCCAGAGAGAAGGCTGGGATTGCAAGGGAGTTAATGGAAAAGTACAGTAAAGCACCTTCTGAGGTGAGATTAAGTAGCGGAGGTCTATTAGCAGTCGATAATTTACATGTATTACTTATGTAAAGATCATCTTGAAGCAGGTAGAGGAATGTGCTCCCATGTGAGCTGTCAAAGGCTCCCTCTGCTTTGGGAGTGGGAGGGAGCATGGGAGATACTGAAGCTCAGATTTTTTTGATCTCCAAGGGAGAGAATAGTCTGAAAAATGACAAAGTGCTTCAGGTGGAGCAGAGGGGACTGGCATGGGTTGAATCACATGATAATTGAGGCTGGAAAAGGCCTCTGAGATCAACAAGTCCAGCCTCGGACCTATAAAACACCCAAATCCAGGAAACATTGTTAAAATGTTCAGTCAATGAACAGCCACAGAAGTGATGGGTGAGGTGCTGGGTGTTTATGCTGGGTCTAGAAGTGTGCAGAGCTGTCCTGGGAGTCTTCAGGGGATGTAGCCCAGCCGTGGCCTCATGTCATTCCCATCTGTGATGCTAGAAAGAATAGCTCATGGCAAACAGATGCTGCATGCTGGTCAGCAAAGTGTATTCTGAATCACAGACTGGGTTGGGTGGGAAGGAATCTTTAAAGCTCATCTGGTCCAACCCCCCCTGCAGGGAGCAGTGACATCTGCAACTAGAGCAGGTTGCTCAGAGCCCTGGTAAACCTGGCCTGGAATACTTCCAGGGATGGGGAATTGACACCTCTCTGGACTACTTGGGCCAGGGTCTCACTTCAGTGTAAAAAATGTTTTCCTTCTTTCTAGTTTTAAATTAAAAGAGGGAGATTTAAACCCTCACCTCTTGTCCTTTCAAGACTGGACCTGCTAGAAACATTGTCCCCTCCATCCCAGGGGAATCTGTTCTGGTCTCCTGGGCGCAGGACGTGCCTGAGCTGGTGGTAGCTCAGGTGCTGGTGTGGACAGGCTGCCTGCTTCATAGGAGTGCAAGAGTTCGCTGTTCATGATGGAAATATAAAGCTTGACAGGAAATACTGATGAATGCATTGCCCAAAGTTTGCAAACCCAGGAGGAATGTTTGCTGAGGAGGGCAGCTTTTCCTGCTTGGGATGCAGAGTCTTGCAGCTCTGCTTGTGACAGAGTCACTGCCCTCCTGCCTGGCTCACTGTGATGCTCAGTGCCTGCCACCTGCTCAGACTCTCTTTTGCCATTTCAGCATCTATTTGGTAAGACCCTTCTCTCTTTGCTGCCAGAACATCCTGGGGGTGGCCTGAGCCTTGCAGACATCCAAGGGCACAGCTTTATCGAGCATTTGGAGAGGCTGAGGTGGATGCAGTGCTGTTTCTTGAGCAGACTCCAGCTCCAGATGGAAGTCTCCATTAGAAATGGAGTTTAAGACTCCATCCATGCTTTGGACTCAGTTGGTGTGGTTGAACCCATTGTATGGTGTGGGTGGATCCCTCCAACATCATTTGACTTACCAACCAGTGAGTTCTGGTTGATATAACAGGAGCTGCTCCACCACCCTCTTGCCAGGAAGAAGCTACAGGACAAACAAGAAGCAGTTAACTTTGGCCCATGCCCCAGCAGTGCAGTAAACGTGCCAACCAGTGCCCAGGCTGGTAGTAAACTTGTTTGACCATGTTTACCTGGAAGGAGTGGGAAGATGGAGAGTAGAAAATCCCCAGATAGAAGACTAAAGGAAGAGATATTTCAGAATAGGGGTTAAGGAAGAGAAGAACAGGCTTTGGGGGCACAAGGGACTTTTATTCCACCCCATGACTAAGCCAAGATCAAAGTAAAGGCTCCTGGAGGAGGGAGTGGGGTGTGTGTTGCTGCCAATTTAAGGATACAGTTTATCCAGAAGGGTTCAGGGAGAGAAAGCAATAACAAGATGGTAAGTATTTTCTTTTTTTTTTTTTTTTCCCCCCTGCAACTGTGCATCTCCTGTGTTGCTGAAATCCTTTGCAGAATCTGTTGCATGAGTTCATTAACATGGGAACTTCTGATGGCTTCTCTTGAAGGCTTAACTGGTGTCTCCAGAGAGTAGGTCTAGGTGACTTGGTGGGGAGGTCTGAGAAGTGGGTGCTGCCTGAGGGATGTGCTCTTCAAATGTGCTCTAGATGATACTGGAGATGGGTGGAGAGGGAGCACAGCGTGGTGTGAGACAGCAGCTGAGCCTGGGGAGTGTCCAGGAGAGGGAGCTGGATCTGGGACAGAGAAGCATGTCTAGGGAATGAAATGTGTGAGCAATAAATGGTGCTTGCCAGATGTGGGCTCCAATGGCTTGGGAGGTGGTGGATCCAAGCACAGGTCAGGATTTGGTTTACGTTGCTACTTCATCAAATTAGGGCTGTTGCTGATGGTATTTGGTTGTGAAATCATGATACGTGTAATATCGGCAGTGAAGCCTCTGGTGAGAAATTGGTGCTCTGGGAGAAAACCACTTTAGAGCCCAAACTGGATAATCTTGAGATGTACAGTTCCTGTCAACCTATAATGCTGCTTTTTTTTTTTTTTTTTTTTCATTTTGTATATACAACGTGTACTTTTCTGCAATTGCTATAGTCTCTTTTTCCTAATTTACCCTTTCCTTGTTTTTCTTGCATGCTGTGCAGGGGTCTAATTTAGTGGGCTTTCTTTTCTTTTTTTTTTTTTTTTCTCCCTAAAAAAATATCCTGCTCAGCAGTTAAGGGTTGGGGCAGCAATTTCTGTACCATTTAGAGGTGAATTTGATTAGCACTTTTGGAAAACTGTGCAGCAAATTGCAGTGCTAATCAAGGGAGATCAAGCCGTAGAGTTTGAAGACAGAGCTGGATTATTTTTATTTTCTTGTAAACCAAAAATGAAGATATTAACTTGTCTGAGGCATTATGTTTCTCCTGGTTTAATGTGTCAGGCTTTCTCATTATGCAGTTGTGCCAAATTGAGTGTTGGTAGAAAAATATAAATATTGTAAAATATAAAGTTCATAATTTGCAGTCCAAAACTGATTTGTCAACATTGTGATTAGTTTTTCTTGCGCCTTTCCATGTCCATAATTGAGTAAAATATTCTTTGTGTCTTTTCTTAGTTTGTAAAATCTTTCACTGTGTCTAAGAGATGGGTGGAAAAAGACACAATCAGTTAACACCCTGATTTTATTGTGTTAGTGTTGTGATTTGGGATCTGTTGAAATCAGTGGGAACCATTGACCAGCAGCCTCTGGTATGTGTTGGATTGTCAGTTTTAGTGGCTTTTCATGGAAAGAGATGGTGCAAGTTTTAAATGGATTAACTGAAATGCACTAGAAACCTTTTGTGTGTGTCTGGGGGGAACAGGACCTTTATTTTTATTTCCTGGGTCTGTAGACTTTGGGTTGCTAGATGGACTTCAAAGAAATGAGAATCCGGGGCTGAACGTGGAGTATAGTTGCAGGTAGACTTTCCACTATCATTCCCAGTGAGAGCCATCCAGAAGCTGAACACCAGAATTTTTGTTTGCAGAATGACAGTATTCAGATAAGGAAGAAAGGAGATTTGATCATTAACTAAGGAGGACTAGAGGGAAACAAATCGGCCTTTTGCAAGATCTCTGGTATTGCTTCATGTGATGTGGCTGGTGTTTGGATAATGTTTGAAAGATGGCTAAGTTAGTGGCTGGGAGCAAAATGTATGGAGCTTAATCAGGAAATGTTTGCCTTCATTTTTTTCATTTTTTTTTTTTTCTTAGTAATGGAGATTACTGCAGTTGACAAACTGCAAATTGGTAACTGAAGGAGATTTCTAAAATATGAGATAATCCCTAGAAGCTGACCAACTTTTTCTCTAGAACATAAAATTCTATGTCTATAATCTGTAATTAAGTTGCTTATGTGCTGTTAGAAAAAAAGCATACAGCCGTTCTAAGATTGTCCAGTGCAAGAGCCGAGATGCTGTAAATGAGAGAATTGTAGCAACATGTAAAAAAGTAGATTTTTTTTTTTTTCTAAAAATAGTAAGACTTTGTATTTCCAACCTACCAGGATGTGAGGAGATCCAGAAGGTCAACCCATAGCATAACTACTATATTTTGCAATAGCAATGAAAACCTATTAACTGTCATGCTGCCAAAAGAATTAAGGTGTCTTTTGGATGCCTCTTGAATGGTGTGTGCATGAGTTTAAGATGTCTTGTTAACAATATATTGAATTATATTGTTTTCAATATAAGGAGATAAAACAGTACTTGATACACAACATTCTTTGAATCTAAAACTGTAAGAACATTGTCCTCTAAAGTCAAAGTGGAACCTCTCAGGCACAATCTGTTGTTGTTGCTCTGCTCTGGGTTATTTGTACTGGGAGCAGCAGATGTTGTAAATCACCATCAACTGCAAAGCTCATACTGGAATTGTTGACTATTTACACTGCAAAAATGGTTTGTGAAAGCAATATAGGAGGGGTCAGAAAGTCCAGATGGGTCTGTGCTGCTGAGGGGGGGGGGTGCTGTGCATGTGGGGACTTGGCTCTGCTCCCCAGAATCTGGGTGTGAACTGAGGGTTTCTGAGCATCTCCTTTCTAAATGCTTTCTGTTGAAAGGAAATTCTGTCTTAAAGTCCTGAAATTAATGCATTGCTTTCACTTGTGCTCAGTGGTGCAGTTGCAATTAGGCTGTTTTCCTCATCTGCATTAGTAGATGAATGGTGGATGCACCTAACCTGGGGTCACAGAGTCTAATGGAGCTGGGCTGAGCCTCCTGATTCTGTGCTAGGTCAGGTCTCTAGGTTACAAGCAGCTCTTCCCAGAAGTGCGCTGTTGACTTTGCCTGCGAGTGGCATGTCCCTTACAACTGTTGAGGACCAAATTATCTCAAAACAGACGCTTTCCTGGTGTGAAAGCAGAGACAGTATTTACAGGATTCCTCTGCCTTCTGCGTTGTGGTTCATGGAAATTAGTGTGTTGCATTTTAATGGCAATGAGGACAAGCAAATAAATTCCTTACTGAGGCATTAATATATGTATGTAACTTTGTACTCAAGTATGTATTCTAATACTGTTTCCCCTCTTCTTGTTTTTCCTCCAGTCGTGGCCTTCCTGGTGGCGTATCATCAAAACAAGCAACTAATAGGAGAGAAGGGGCTGCTCCCTTGTAAACTGTACTTGCAGAATGTCAAAAAGTATTTCAAAGGCAAGATAAACCTGGATGCTCTGAGCTATGCGCCAACAATTATCTGGTTCCTGGACTGGTCGGACATGGACAGCACCTTGGACTACCTCTCCCTGCTTGGCCTGGCAACTTCAGCCTTTGTGTTGATGACTGGCTGTGCAAACATGGTTCTCATGGCTGTCCTGTGGGTTCTCTACCTCTCGTTGGTCAATGTTGGACAGATCTGGTAAGCTTATGGTTTTTTTTCTAATCTCTCGCTGTTCATTGTACACATTGACTTAGTTACCATTTGAGGTTGGTAATCTGGTAAGGAATGGTGTAGGAATGTGAGATAGGGAACGCATTTGGCAGAAAAGAGTTATGGGCATGTCCCTGCTTTCTCTCTCTACCCAGGATATTTGCCCTTATTTCTGTTCTCCTCTGTGAGAGGCCAGGTGGCTGCATAACATTCTAAGTGCTGTCCCTGCTGTGGAGGATTTTCCCTCATAGCTGTTATGAGGTAATTCCCCTATTAATTATCTTTGAGGTGGGTTCTCAATTTTCAGCTCTATCCAGAGACAGGCTGGAACACTAAGAGAAGTTCATAAGGCTTCTGGCGAAAAAAGTAAAGGAGAAAGAGTGGCTGTCTGCATATGGACTCGCTGCAGGGAAAGGCTGTGGTGCAAAAGGAAAGGCTTTAGGTGGTCCACTTGTTAAGGCCCCAAATACAATTTGAGAAATAGGATGGGCCCTTAGAACCCTAAACTTCATTAGTTTACCTCTTTACCTCACTACCTGTAGTAGAGGTGATGTGATAGAGAAGGTAAAAGGCCATGCTGTGAAGAGGTGTCCAGGCTGTGTCACTGGGATGTTCTTCCCAAGTCTTCTAGCTCTACAACATGAGAGGACACCTTACTTATAGATGAGCTCGGTGATTTAAGGATTTGCATGTGCTCAGGCAGCCCTGTGTCTCGTCCTCTCCCATTCATTCCTCTCCTACTCTAGATGGTATGTAAGTGGGTGAAAGATGACAACTTCAGTTTTCTGAAAAGCTCTATTCTCCAAGCTCTTAACTCAGCATGAACTTAAGACTGTGAAAGCAAGCCACAGAATTGGAAGAATAACTTGGTGGATAGTTTTCCATTGCCTTTTTCCAAGTTATTCCAAAATCGTTCATCTATTTTTCTAGATGTTTTATATTACAGGGCAAGAATTCAAGCATTGTCCTGATCCTCTTTCCAGAGATACAGGAGCCTGTGTCATCCAGATTTTGCTGCTATAATATGTTCTGTGACATCTTTCTCTTTGTATTTCTGTTTGTGGGAGGAAAAAAGCCCCGAACAACATTCCCCTCAAGCTGAAAAGTTTTTGTAGCTGAAAGCTGGACCCTTAGTGACAAAGGTTTGATCTGGCTTGTTTCTGAAGACTACTTCTGAGGGCTACCTGAGACATTAGCATGACAGTTGCTTTTCCTGGTACTGGCAGACTGAAAACAGGTGTGATGTCTTCTCTGCAGGTGCTGGAGGGGTGACAGTCCTGCAGAACTCTTGAGGTTTTGCCAGAAGATATCATAGAACAGAAAGGGTTGGAAGGTACCTGTGGAGATTGAGTCCATCCCCCCACCAATGAAGTAACACCCAGGACAGACACACAGGAACAGATCCAGGCAGGTCTTGAAAGTCTGTAGAGAAGGAGACTCCACAGCCTCTCTGGGCAGCCTATTTCCAAGCTCCTTCGCTTTCACAGTGAAGATGTTTTTACTCATGTTGAGATGGAACTTCACATATTTCACCTTGCTACCCTTGTCCTATCACAGAGTGTGACTGAAAAGAGATTGGCTCCTTCTACTTGACACCCACCTTTAAGATACTTGTAAACATAATAGGATCCTCTCTTAGTCTTCTCCAGTCTAAACAGCCACAGGGATCTCAGCCTTTCTTTATAAGAGAGATGTCCCAGTTGTGCCTGTTGGATGTCTGGCTGTTTTGTCATCTTTCAAGTCTTGAAGGAAGAGGCAAAGGGTGAGAGACAGAGAGGGGAGAGTTTCTCCACTGCTTCACTGAATCACTACCAGTGTCTAGCAGACCATGTCCAAATGCCTTTTCCTGAGGCGTGTTAGAAGCTCATGGCCAAGCGTTGGGTTCCTGCAGCTCTGACAACAATGAGCCTGGCCAGCAGGAATGCAAGTGAAGCCCAGGGTTTGCCTTTTGTGGATGCTGTGGTTGGAAGGAATTGACTCTTGATAGTTGAGATAAGGCTGGTTTTGTGTGTTACTTGTTTTTACCTCCTTTGCTACTTCAGATTTGGGGTTTAAAAGTTACTCTGAAAGAGGCAGGTGACTTCTGGTATCTAGCAGAAATGCACCAAGGGGACACGTTGGGTTCTTCTGGGGAAGGGGTGAGAGTGAAAAGAAGAGGGGGTAGGGGGTGTTGGCTCAACTTCATCTCTTAATTGTGGCATCAGATAGGTTAAATAGGAAATGAGGTGGTTCTTGTGAAGGGGTGAGGGAAAAGAATCAAAGCAACCCAGCAGTACTGTTCATTCAGCTGTGGTTACATTTTTCATTAGATCCTCTGCAATGGGTCACTGGGTGGTCAAAACCATATTATGATTGTGCATACAGTGTGACATTGAATTCCTGGAGAAAGGGGGTGCTGGGGACCCTGGGGACTTACAATGCAAGTAAACACGGGAAGGAGCAAAGGGAAGATTAAATGATTTTGTGGAATTGTGGTTGCATGAGAGATGAGCTGAGAGTACCTCAAATCTGATGGTGGGTGGGTGGTAGCACTGGCTTTAAGACTGGCGTTAAAACTCCCCCTTCACACTGGCTTGTAGGTGAGGTTAGATGGTCTGTTAATTTTGTTTTATTCTCAAAATTGGTCAGATTGAGAGGTTTTGATGAGTTCTGAATGTTCTCCAAAGTATTTGTTGAAAATCACAGTGACTTTTAATAGAGGGGAAAGGACAATGTTGTCAGGTGTTCCTGATCAGACTTATGAGAGTGTTCAGCAAAGAGGTATCTGAAATGAGGAAGAAATTCCTCCTGTGTAGTTACTGTCTGGTCTTTCTTAGTGTTCCTCTGCATCTGGCAGCAGTGGACTCCTGCAAGCTGGCCTGGGCCTGTGGGCTGGGCTGACCCAACCCAGCTAAATCCTTTGTAGTAGTTGCTTGAGAAGCCAGTTCAAGGAAGATGTGGGGTGATAAGCAGGATTAGAGTTCTCTTCTTTAGGCCAGAGAGGAACAATTTATTCCTTTTAATACCTTTTTTTTTTTTTTTTTTTTTTTTTCTTTTTTTTTTTTTTATTTTTTTTTTTTTTTTTTTATTTAAAACCTCTGATTTTAGGGGATTAAACCACCTTATTTTAGTCGGGGTTGTTCGTT
>JAOEGS010017815.1:0-14131 GCA_025447755.1 Corythornis vintsioides
TGGGTCATAACAACCCCCTTTTGGGTCATAACAACCCCCTTTTGGGTCATAACAACCCCCTTTTGGGTCATAACAACTCCCTTTGGGGTCATAACAACCCCCTTTTGGGTCATAACAACCCCCTTTTGGGTCATAACAACCCCCTTTGGGGTCATAACAACCCCCTTTGGGGTCATAACAACCCCCTGCAGTGTTCCAGGCTTGGGGAGAAGTGGCTGCAAAGCTGCACAGTGGAGAAGGACTTGGGGGTGCTGGTGACAGCCAACTGGGTATGAGGCAGCAGTGTGCCCAAGCAGCCAAGAAGGCCAACAGCATCCTGGCATGGATCAGGAGCAGTGTGGGCAGCAGGAGCAGGGAGGTGATTGTCCCCCTGTACTCAGCACTGGGGAGGCCTCACCTTGAGCACTGTGTCCAGTTTGGGCCCCTCACTCCAAGAAGGATGTTGAGGTGCTGGAGAGAGTTCAGAGAAGGGCAACGAAGCTGGTGAAGGGTCTGGAGAGTTTCTCCTATGAGGAGAGGCTGAGGGAGCTGGGATTGTTTAGTCTGGAGAAGAGGAGGCTCAGGAGGGGGAGGTTGTAGGGAGGTGGGGGTCGACCTCTTCTCCCCAGTTCAGAATGCCAGCACGAGGGGCAATGGCTTCAAGTTGCACCAAGGGAAATTTAGGTTGGCTAGCAGGAAAAATGTCTTTCCAGAGAGGGTGGTTGGTCGTTGGAATGGGCTGCCCAGGGAGGTGGTGGGGTCCCCATCCCTGGAAGTGTTGGATGTGGTGCTGGGGGACATGGTTTAGGGAGCCTGGCAGTGCAGGGTGAACAGTTGGACTGGATGATCTTAAAGGTCTCTTCCAACCCAATGATTCTGTGATTCTAGATGCACAGAGGTGGTCTGGCCATGGCAGAAGGCCATGGGCAGTGGTGTCCTCCAGCAAGGAGGTGAGATGCCCACTCTCATGCCATCTTCTGTCCCTGCAGAGAGCCAAGCTGGAGGCAGCCATTGCTGATGCAGAGGAACGTGGGGAATTGGCCATCAAAGATGCCAAGGCCAAGCTGGAGGAGCTGGAGGCAGCTCTGCAGAAGGCCAAGCAGGACATGGCCAAGCAGCTCCGGGAGTACCAGGAGCTCATGAATGTCAAGCTGGCCCTGGACATCGAGATTGCCACCTACAGGAAGCTGCTGGAGGGTGAGGAGAGCAGGTGAGTGCAGCCTGTGGAGGAAGAGTCCAGCCCTTTGTTGTCTTTGGGCACAAATCCAAGGAAATACAGAAAACTGCATTTTAAACTGTTGGGTTTTTTTTTTTTTTGGGTCCTGAAAATGCTGCCAGAAGAGCCCAAACTGGCTAATTCTGGGGGAAATCCAGTACTTTTTGGTGCAAAGAGGAAATACAGAAGAGAAAACTGCATTTTAAACTGGGGTTTTTTGGGGGGGTCCTGAAAATGCTGCCAGAAGAGCCCAAACTGGCAAATTCTGAGGGAAATGCAGGGCTTTTTGGTGCAAAGAAAGAAATGTTTGTTGCTGGAACAGGAGGTTCCAAACCCTCAGGCAGAGCTTCTGTGCCCTTTCAGCCCCTCCCCCAGGGTGATAAGCAGAGGTTGTAAATGTAGGGCTGGGGCAGAGCACTGGATGGCACACTTATCTTGGCTGAATTCTTTCCAACAGCAGCCAGAACTCCCTGCCATTGTCTTCTGAGGCCCCAGGGGGAAAGATGAGTAATGCAGTCTAACCCATCCTCTTCCTTTTGTTTTGTTTTGTTTATTGGTTGTTTTTTTTTTTCCCTTTGTGTTTTCCTTCTCCAACAGGTTGGCTGGAGATGGAGTTGGAAATGTCAACATCTGTGAGTTGATTTACATTATTTATACCAGTTACCTGGTGCCTGTGGAAAAATGGGGCTGGGCAGAAGCTGGGGCTGGGTGCAGGAGCCTCACCAAGGCTTCTGCAACCCAGTTGTCCCCAGTTCATAAGTGGGAGCCCCCTGAGATTGGTGGTGCTGGTGGCTCCATGAAAAACTTCAGCTCAGACTCCTCTGTATCAAAGTTAACTTGGGGCAATATCAATCTTTTTTTTCCTCCCATTTTTTTGGGGGGGGGAGAAAAATGGACTGATGGGAAAATTCACTGCTTGGAGGTTAAAGGTGCAAAGGTGGCCTCATAGGGTGTCTTTCCAGCTGGAGAATTCCAGCATGGTGGGGGCTGGAAGGGACCTCTGGGGATCATCTGGTGCCAGCCCTCTGCCACCCAGAACAGGGCCCAGGGGGGTTGGGATCTCTCCAGAGGAGACTCCACAACCTCTCTGGGCAGCCTGGGCCAGGCTCTGCCACCCTCACACCAAAGAACTTGCTCCTCCTGGGTTCCAGTTGGTGCCCAGTGCCCCTTGTCCTGTCACTGGCACCACTGCCCAGAGTCTGGCCCCATCCTCTTGCCCCCTGGGCCCTTTATCTCTTGCTCAGCACTGAGCAGCTCCCCTCTCAGGCTGCTTTGCCTGAACATCCTCAGGTCTCAGCCTTTCCTCACAAGAGAGGTGTTTTTGGGCAGCAAACCCCATTGCTCACCTTGCCTGGACATGGGATGCTGGTGTCTCAGAGCTCTGGACCAGTGGCTCTATTTTTCATCCCATCCATTGCCACTGGTAGCTGGTGAAACCCAAGCCCACACCTCTCTGGGGTGCTGAAAGCTGAATGTGTTTGTGATATGGGGCTCTCCATGCTGGCTCTCACATGGTCCTGAGCCAGAGCAAGTGATGGAGAAGGGGAAGAGCTCCTCAGCCCTCACATGCCCCTGGTTTACCATAGAGAATAAATGGCCCAAGATGTACCAAGAGGTTAGTGGCCCAGACCTCATGTTCTTCAGGAGGCCACAGAGAGTTTCCATCTGCTCACTGCAATTTAAAAATGCCCTTTTTTTTTTTTTTTTTTAAGGTGAGGGTCTCAAACTGGGGTTGAAGTTCCCTGGTGCTTACATCTGGTTTGCTTCTCTCTTTGCCACAGCCATGGTCAGCTCGAGCAGTGGAGGTGGATTTCTGGGAGGAGGACTTGGAGGAGGCCTTGCCCTGGGAGCAGGAATGGGCAGTGGGGCTCTTGGCTTCTCCTCTGGGGGCAGCTCCAAATCCTACTCCATCACCACAACCTCGTCCAGCAGGAGAAGCTTCAGGAAGTAACCATGGGGATGGAGACCAGTGGTACCTGTTACCTGGGAGGAGGGGAAACCACAGAAAGAAAAGTCCTGTCACCTTTTCTAGGACAAATTGGCTGCAAAATTTCTACCACGGTGAATGAATTGGAATTAGAGACACCAGAGAACCTGACCCTGCCCCATCACACCCAAGGCTTGACCCTGCACTGCTGAACTTGGTGAGAACCATTCCACTGAGAGCTGGTTCAAACCCAGAGGGTGAAATTCACCCAGTGAAGCAGGTGAGGTAAAGCTTTTGTTGCTTCTGTGTTTAATACCCCCTGCTCAGGGCTGGATTTCACCCTTTGAAGGGCAAAACAATCTTGTGAGTGGCACCTACCCCATAGTTCTGCTGTGGTTTTGCATAAGAGACCAGAAGATTATCTCCCTCTTCATGTGTTTTGGAAGATTTTATTCCCTTAGGCTCCTCAGAGAGTCCTTGTTAAGGTTTCAGCCTGGCTTTGTTTTCTTAAGGGATACCAAGAAGAGAACAAGGAAACTGGTTTGGGTTTCTCTCTCTTTGGAAATGGGCTCAGAAAGGGAATTCAACAATTCTCTGAATTCAGCTGATTTCTCCCCAAAGGCAACACTGCAATTTGTTTTCAGGTTCTTTCATAGCAAAGCCACAAAGAAGCTCCCCCACCCACCCCCTCTCCTTCAAAGAATCCCCCAAAACTTCAGGGAGATGAAAT
This sequence comes from Corythornis vintsioides, assembly GCA_025447755.1. NCBI lineage: Eukaryota > Metazoa > Chordata > Aves > Coraciiformes > Alcedinidae > Corythornis > Corythornis vintsioides. The sequence goes on from JAOEGS010017815.1 coordinate 3,853, forward strand.
TGCTTAAAATTTTAAATAGCAGCCTAAAAGGGGAGGCAACATCCCCTGTCCTTGGGGGCCTCTGTTTGCCACCCCTCCATTTCAAAGCCTATCTGGTGTTTACTACAGCAGAGAAAACACATGTTTTTGTTGACACATCATGGCAACAACCACGTGTTCCTGCCAAAATCTGTCCTCAGCTGAAACATGCCGTGGGCAAAGAAGTTGTTACTGCAGTAGGAAGAGCTGTTGGAGAAGTAACTGCCAAGGAACTGCATGGAATTGTCTTGTCACAGGCTCAGCCATGTCCTAGCAGCAGATCTTTGGTTGCCTGAGAACCTTGTCATGAGGCTGTTAATAAAGTTTCCCTATTGTGTGCTTCAGTCCCAGCTGGATTCCTTGTCCCTGCTGCCCTGGGTGCTCTGGGAAACCTTCCAGTGGCAGCAGCTTCCTCCAGCTCCTGCTCTGGGCTGCATCCCCTGGAGCTGGGCCATGCTGGGGTCAGGGTTTGCTGCCTGCACAGTCTTCCTTTCCTGGGTGAATTTTACCTTCCCACTGAGTCTGGGCCCTGGGATGGTGAGGCTTGGTCAAGCCCTTGGCTTCAGCCCAGCCACTGGTCAGGGCTGAAACTGAGCCCAGTCCCAATCTGAGCATCACCTAAGACTGGAGGAAACATCTCTCTTGCAGAGGGCTTGGAGAGGTGAATCTGGGCCTTGCTCATGAGGAAAACTCACTGCTGCTCCTTCTGGAGTGAGAAGGGTTCACCCCAGGGTGGTCTGTGCTTGTTCCCACTCTTGGAGCACCACAGAGCAGACCCAGGGTGAGCTCTTGCTGGGTTTCTAGTCCCTGAGAAAAGCTGTTTCCTCCAGGGTGAGGGTGGTGGTGAGGTTGCCAAGGCCTTCAAGATGCTTCACCTGCCTGCACCTTGTCTCTCCAGTGCCCACCATGATCCAGCACCTCTTGCTGGAGCAAGTGCAGTGCAGAGCTGGTGTGTGGCTTTACAGAATGGGTTGGTTTGGAAGGGACCTTAAAGTTCATCCCATTGAAACCCCCCTGCCATGAACAGGGACACCTCCCACTAGATCAAGTTGTTTAAAGCCCCATCCAACCTGGTCTTGAACACAACTGGTGATGGAGCATCCACAGCTGCCCTGGGCTGGGGTCTCACCACCCTCAGAGCTTCCTGATTTCTCAGCTGAGTCCCCTGGGTACCAGATTTTGCCTCCCACCTTGTGCATCCCATGCTGGAGGGTGGGATGTCCCTGCCTGAGGGAACAGAGGCCAAAACCAAAAACCATGGTGGGAGCACCAGTGAAACAGTAGAAAACCAACAAATGACCCCACAGAGCAGCAATCTTTGGCCTCCCTGCTCTGCAGCAGTGACTAAGAGGAGCAACAAGCATCTGAAATGTGAAATCATCCACGGGCAAAGGGAGCTGGAGTTGGTGCAGGGCCAGGAACATGCCTGGTCTGGCCATCGAAGTGACCCTGGGCACTGCTGTGGTTCATGGAGTTGCTGTGGGTTTGGGCTCAAAAGAATTTAGGGAAAGCTGGAGGTTGTTTGGCTTCTGCAAAGAGGAGTTGAGGGGAAGCTGCAGCCCAGCAGAGAGCAGAAGAAAATTGCAGAGGGCAGTTCCTCCTTGAATGGGCAAGTCCTCTGACCCATCTGGTGCCATCTCAAGCACCACCAAGCATCTCATTCTGTCTGGGCTTTGGGGCTGGGTAGAACCAAGAGAGCCCAGCTCCATTTGCCCCCCCATTTGCTGAGCTCATCAAGCAGCAAAATTGGTTTGGTTTGGGTTTTGGGGTTTTTTTTTTCCCCTCCTCCAGTGTTTCTGGTTTCCAAGGAGGTGTAAAGTGCAGCTGGCCCTGCCAAGGCTCAGAGCACTTCAGCCTCTGCCTCTTGCTCCCTGCAGGGTGAAATCCATCTTACCTTAAAATATCTAAATATCTTAATCTTAAATAATACCTATTGAACTAGACTTTGTGAGTTTTTACCCAAGCAATGCACCTTTGAATGTTCCTACCACCTCTGCTTGCTCTTAGCCTCTGTATTTCTCCCTTCCTAATGAGCTGTCCTAATTGTTTTTCTCTTCGTTTAAGGACCCCTGCTGTCTGTCCCTGGTGTTTCCTTCTGGGCTGTGGTCCTGTTGCTCCCTCTGCCTATCCCTGTGGCTCTGCTGTGCCACCAGATGCTGGGTGTGTGTCAATGAAATAACAGGACTGAGGTCACTGGCAACGTGGATCTTTCCACGGGTGTCAGGCTTTTACAAAGGAGTTAAGTTCTTCTCTACAGGGAAACTGAGGCAGGGGAAGGGTGAGGGCCAGGCCTGGAAAGGATGCTGGAGTTGGTGAGGAGCTTTTTTTAGTTCCTCCAATCTTTAAGTTGGATTTGCTTCAGTTTCCATCAGATTGACAGTAGCTGCTCAGGCCAAAGCCCTCCCAGGTTGACTGAGATTTTCATCTTGTGTTTAAAACGAATTAAATGGCATGAAACCAGGCTGGGCTGGGCTGACTCCCCAACTCTGCTGGGCAGGGAGGAGTAAGACAAGGGGGGGGGAGGTGGAGACAACTGGTATCCTGGGAAGGCTTCCACCTGGGCAGCCTAATTAGCTTGATGGGAAGCCTAATTGGCTTGATGAGGTTATAAAGGGCAACACCCCATAGGGTGCAGCTGTAGGAGGGTTCTCTGGCCTCTTGATGGAGATGCTGGGATTTCCCACTAGGAGGAGGTAGGCAGCAGGGGAGTTGGAGCTGGAGCTGCTGTGCCTGGGGGGCTGAAATGAGGTGATCAGGACCTGGGCTGGTGCTGAGAGGAAGGACCAGGGGTGTCAAACCACCCAGCAGCAGCTCCTGCTATCTCTTAGATGAGTTCCCAGGGAACTTGAGGCACTAGGTGATGGCTTTAAGGGGTGTTAGCAAGCAGTGATGGCAAGAAATGTTCCAGTTAGCTTTATGCAAATTTCTAGAGCATCTCTGCTTAGTCAGAGCCCTCTAAAGGGGTTTTGTTGGTTTGTTTTTCCTGAGGGAAAAGCCATTTGGGGCTCCACCCTGTCCTAATGAAGACATCTAACCTGGGAAGCACCTGTTTCTTGTGCCTTGCTGGCAGCCTGATGTGTCCTGAAGACTCAGCACTGGCTGGAAGGGGTCCTGCTGCTGTTGTGCAGGTGTGAGGAAGAAAAGAGCTGTGGTTGGGACTCAGCATTGCTCTGGAGAGAGGTTATAACCGTGTGCATGGGGAAAAGATGTGCTGGGGACTATGGGAGTCCACTGAGGTGCAGTGCCTGGGTTAGCAGGGAAGAGCTCCCTGTGGATGGAGAGCTCAAGACCCTTGTCAGCTTGGGCAATTAAGATCCAGGTACCCAAGAATTAACCCTATTAACCCTCCTCTCCCCAGATGAGGTGCTGTGTGGAGGCAACTGAGTCGCTCTGATAATTTATTGGAGATGCAAAACCAAAAGTAGGGTGAAAGCCACCAGCAACAATCCCTGGTTGTTAGAAATAAGTCTCTATGTCCCCTTTTGCCTTCCAGCAGGTGAATGTACTTTGTGAGCAGTGCAGTGGACTGGGGAGTGGCTGGGAAGGCAGCTGGTTAGGGTTGGAAGAAGCTCTTTGAGGGTGGTGGACACTGGACCATGTTGCCCAGGGGGGTGGTTGCTACTCCATTGCTGGAGACACTCAAGGCCAGGCTTGGTGGGGCTCTGAGAAACCTGCTTTAGTTGTGAGTGGCCCTGCCCACTGCAGGGGGTTAGACTTGATGACCTTCAAAATTCCCTTCTCACCCAAGGTTCTGTGATTCTCAGATGGCCAAGTTTGATAGAGAAGGTGGATACCCCAACTTCCAGATGGTGATGGGGAAGCCACCTTCTGTATGGAGCCTGTGGAGAATGGGAGAAGGTTGCAGGTTACCAACCTACCTTCCAATGCAGGGCCTCTGAGGCTCAACTGTGAGCTGCTCTCTTGCTGCTTGGGAGGCTGTTTGGGTGGGGTTGGGCTGGTGGAGGGCTTAGGACAGGTGGGAAGAACTGATCTTGGTCAGGATTGTGTGGCTGCTTTGCAGCAGGGCAGCTCTGAAATCCACTGTCCTGCTGGTTTCCCTCTCAGCACCTGCATCTGGAGCAGCTTGTGCAGCCCTCAGAGGGTCTATCACCCATCACCCACCTGCTCTCCTCTCCCTCCAGCAGCCTCCTGTAGGTGACAATTTCTGTGTCCAGGGCCAGCTTGATGCTCAGGAGCTCCTGGTGCTTGTGGAGCTGCCAACTCAGGTCTGCCTTGGTCTGCTGCAGGGCTGTCTCCAGCTCAGAGAGTTTGTGCTTTGCATCCTTGACCTTCACTTCCCCACGCTGCTTGGTGGTGGCCACAGCAGTTTCCAGCTTGCAGAGCTGCAGAGAGCAAAACACAGTCAGTCCTGCCAGTCTCAGCTGGCTCTTGCCACCTTCTTTCAGAGCTCTACCAAGAGATGGGTTTGGATCTGGTTCCACCTTCAGCCTGCCCATAAGCTGGATGCACAGATCCCTCTGGCAGGGGTTTGAGGGAGCTGGATGTGCAGCTTCAGAGCTCCCTTGAAGGGGATGGGGTGCTTCTAACTGCAGCTGCCTTGTGCTGCATGAGCTGGGTTTTCATGCAGCCCTAGTGGGAGCAGCAAAAGTGCTCCAGTGCCATTTAATGTAGTTGTGGGAGCAACCAGGAACAGCAATTCCCCCTGCCCTGTTGAAACACCCAGACCTGGCTGTGCTCACCTGGTCCTTGGAGCTTTTGACTTCTCCACTCAATCTCTGGACCATCCAGGTCAGCTCAGCTCTCTTCTTTTTAGCCTCTTGCAGGCTGTCAGTGTTCCTACCCACGGTGACTCTCAGCTCCTGGAGCTGAAAAAGCCCAGAAGACCTGGTTGCATATTCCCAAAACACCTGCTTTGAGTTAAACTGGAGCAACTTGGGAGAATGAGGGGTGTTTGGGGCTGAAAAAAGAAGTTGCACCCCAAACCTTCCCTCTACCAGGGTTTTTTCACCTTGCTTTCACACCGAGCCTGAGCTTCTGCTTGGCTCCTGCAGGCAACGTCCTCGTACTGAGCCTTGATGTCCAGAGAGATGCCATCCAAGTTGATACCTTGCCTTTTGTCCATCTGAAGGACCACTGAAGCATCTGAGATCTGGGCCTTCAGCTGCTGGATTTCCTGGTGGTGACATGAGGTTGAGGTCTTCAGAGAGCTGCTGGTCCTGCTGTGCTCCAGTCCAACCCCAAGCTGGGGTGTCACCCTGACTGTGCAACTTGGTCTCCCTCTGTGGTGACCATGCAAGGATGGATGGATGATTCTGACCCTGTGTTACCCTCCCCTGCCCCTGTCCTGTGGGAAGAGCAGCTTCAAAGCCCCATCTGGGGACCAAAGCTGGAGCAAAAGGGAGGTTTCTTACCTCCTTGTAGAACATCCTCCAGAATTCAGCTGCTGCTTTCAGGCTTCCCACCTTGGCTGCCAGCTCTGCTTTGGTTAAGAAAACCCAGTCTGCATCCTGAAGACATGTTGGGGATAGAAGGAGAGAGTTTTGTTAGTGAGAGCAGACTCAGGGCTGCCCTCGGGGTGAGGGACTTTCAGCACTGGCACCGTGACCCTGCACCAGCTGCCACTTGCAGAGTCACTGCCAAAGTGAGTTCAAGCAAACCCCAGCTCCTGCCTGGGCTTGTTTTTCTGTGCAGCTTTGGGGCAATAAATCACCCTGTGCACCCCAGAGACCTCAACCTGGAGAAGAAAAGTTCAAACAGCCCTTTGCTCACCTTCTTCAGGGCGAGGAGGTTGCTCTCAGTGCCTGTCCTCTGGCTGCATTCGTCCTGGTACCTGCGTGGGAAAATGGGAGAGATTTGTCTGAGTTCAGCACAATTCCTGATTTGTCTGAGTTCCTGCAGGTCTTCTTTCCAGAGTTGAAACTCCTCATGGCTTTTTGCTTCTCCCCAGATGATGTTTTGGGATGCTTTGGTCTTGTTTCCTAGCCAGTGGGAAGCAAACGTGTCTTCGGAGAGGTTTTTTTTTTGTCTTTACAAATCTTCAGCAGGACTGTTCTCAGTTGACCTCTGCCACAGCAAAAGGCTGCTGAGCATCTCCAGGTTAATTCCTTGAAGTGGGAAGGTGGGAAAGAGAACCTGGAAGAAGAACATTCTCTGTTTCCTCCCTCTCTATGGATCAGGACCTTGTTTTATATCTCCAGGTCCTGGTAGATCTCTCCATCTACCTACTTGTTCTCTGGCAACCTGCTCATAAAGTTCATGAGTTACAAACCTCAAACAACATTTTTGAGCCCTGCAGTTGCATTTTTCTCATTGTTTTGGGTTGTTTTTTTTTTTTTACTTACTTTTTCTTGTTGTTTTCCAAAACCTGCTGTGCTGCCTTCAGCTCTGTTTCTAACTGGGCTTTGTTGCCCCCCAGTGCTTCCAGCTGCTGCTTCAAGTTACCAACATAAGCCCCTAACGTGGCCATGGGGTTATTCTTGCAGTGCTTTTGAGCCTGCAGAAAGCTCCACTTGGTCTTCAGCATCTTGTTCTGCTGTTCCAGGAGTCGAACCTGAATCCCAGAAGGGGAAACAAGAAATGAGCTGAGAGTTAAGAGCTGGTGAGAGGCAGTGTCCCTGCTCTTGGTACAACGCAGCAGTTCCTAACCCAGAGCTCTTGTTGTTCTGGGCTGCCCGTGTGGAAAGGCACAGAAAAAAAACCCCAAGCACTTTGAGAAAGGTTTGCAATAAATTGAGGATGTGTGGAGAGGAATGAGAAGGAACTGGAAGGATGATGAAGCTGGTTTTAGGTTATTCCAGCCCTGTGGTCAGAGCAATGGTGCCTACAGGATGAAGCTTCCCCAGGGGCTGATGGACACCTTGGTGCTCAGCTGACACCTTCTGCAGGTTGCCCTTGATGTCAAAAATGAGTTGGCTTATTCCACATCCATCTAATCCCACACCCTTTCCATCTTCCCCCTTCCTTGGGCTCTGGTACCTCCAAAGTGGAGCTGGGGAGGGGTTCACAACTCACCTTGTCAATGAAAGAAGCAAATTCGTTGTTGAGGGTCTTGATCTGCTCCTTTTCTTGGTACTTTGCTGTTTGCAGGTTGGGATCCAGTTCCAGACTGAGGGGTTGGAGCAGTTGCTCGTTGATGGTGATGGGTTTGATGGTGCATGGCCTTGAGACTCCACCAACCCTATAGCCAAAGCCAGAACCTCTGTAGCCAAATCCTGTGCCAGCTGCACCAAAGCCAGATCCACTTCTCGGAGGACGGAGACGTCTTCCCACAGCTAATCTTGGCCTGGAGTGTTCCATCCCACCAAGAGTTCTGCTGCTGGAGTAACCCAGAGCATGGTGGCCCACGACACTGCCCCAGTGACACGTGGCAATGCTGAAGCCACACAGATTCCTGGGAAGAGCTGCAGAAGAGCTGAAACTTCTGATGGATCCCATGTTGGAGCAGCAGGACGTGGCCACTGATGGGAGAGGGGCAGCTGGCTCAGGAGATGTTCTGGGAGCAGATTCCAGGGTGCAGTTCCCTCTGACCACACTGGAGCTCCTTCTTCCTTTTATTTGCATGGGAAACGGGGCGAGGCTGCATGAAACTTCCATGAAATGTTGATGATGAGAAGAATGTGACCAGTTTAGTGTAGGTTGTGCCGAGAGAAGCATCTGCCCCATGAGGGTGTGAAGAGCTCAGAGTCCAGGGGGTTGTGGTTTTGGGTAATAGCAACAAAAATTGAGTGGTGCCTGGTGAATTGTGTTCAGGAGACGTGGTAAAAATGGTGTCTTTCCCCTTTGGATGAAGTGGAACTGAGGCTCTGAAAAGGTAAAATGCTTTTCCATCAGAGATCTTGCCACCTGGGCTGGATCCTCAACTTGTAAGAGCTCTGAAGGACACCAAGAGGCAACCTCCTGGTTAATGGAAATTCAGTAATAGATGTGAATTGACTGAGAATTAATGAACCCAGAGTCCTGCAGGCAGGTTAGTGGTAAAAGCTGGTGTTTTATTGATTCTGCCTCGGAAAAGGGGATGTATTTTAATGCTATGGAAACATCTTTGGAGCCTCAAGGTGATTTTCTGCAGGTTGCTGATACAAGTGCTTTCCAACATGGTCATTTATTTTTTAGGGGTGGGGGGGAATTGCTGATTAGCTGAAACCAAAACCGATACTTGGAAGGCAGATTTGCTGACACTCTTATTGGCCAAAGCCTCAGACAACTGGCATCTTCTCCTCAGCTTAAAGGTTGGGTTCCCACCTGCTTTGGGGCAGGGCCAGGCTTGGTCCTGCAGCCTCTTACGTTGGTCATGGCATCAGGGTTGGGACTCTCCCTGGTTTTGTTCACACGTGTGTGTGTCCAGGTCCCTGGAAGGATGGATGGGGAGAGAGCTGGGGTTTGTGTAGGAGGGTGGCATGTTTGGTAGGGGCAGGGTGGAAGTTCCAAATGAATGCTGTGGTGTTTACTTCGTTTCATTCCCCTTCCCTGTTCAGTGGTTGGTCACAACTGCAAGCAGAAATTACCAGCTCCATTGTAGAATCTGGGAGCTCTTGGACACTTGGGCTCCACAGCTCACAGTCATCCTCAGGGGAGGGGAGAATGGAGAGATCCAGAGTTTATCTTGTGATTGTCCTTAACCTTCATGTGTTGCTTCAGATTCTAGTGGTATTTGATGGCTTTTTGGCTGCATCTCTTCTCTCCTCATAGTCATCCTTGGAAACTCTGCTTTTGATGAGGCAGCTGCCCCTGTGGAGCAGATCCAGGGGGACTGGATAGAAACAGGGCTATGCCTGGTACAAATACTTGGAGGCACCCAGCACTGGCAGCACAGCTTTAGAAGGCTGGGGAACGTGAGATGTGGAAAACCAAAGTCTGTATTTATTGTCTGTCCCCATAACTGGGATGTCTGGGGATGTTGGAAGCTGCCAGCAGACCAGGCTTTGGACCTACCATGACTTGACTGCTCAGCCAGTGCCTGTGAGGAGATTTTCCTGAGTCTGGTGTCCTGCCTGAGCAGGGAGAGGGGTTGGCTTTGACTGCAAAGTGTGTGTGAACGAGTCCTGGCCCAGGGCTGTCCCTCTGTCCCCTCAATTAGCCTGTGAGCAGGTAGCCACCCACTTCAGTTGGGTTGGTGGAGGTGGGAGGCACGACTGTGGCTGAGCCCTTGGCTTGACAAGACTTGAGGCTACACATGACAGCATTTGTCCATGCAAGGGCTTCCATCTGGGGGAGAAAACAAAGTGCCTGAGAAATATTTGACTTTGGAAGGTATTTGAGTCCACAAAGGTGCTTCAGGAGGTGTTGCTCTCCAGGACATCAGGTCCTACTGGGATTTCCTGCAATTACAGAGGCAACAGCTCATCAGGCAGGCTGGGAAAGGTGGTTTTGGGGATACCTGTGTTACTATTTTTTCCTTGCAAGCATCCTGCAGGGTTATACCAGCACCCACCTGCTCTCCTCATCCTCCACGAGCTCCCTGTAGGGTCATGATCGGGGTGTCCAGGACCAGCTTGATGTTCATCAGCTCCTGGGACTCATGGGCCATATCCTGCTTTGCCTTCTGCAGGGATACATCAGCCTGGAGCATTTGCAGCCCTGACAACCACTTCCCCATGCTCCTCAGCTTCAGCAGCAGCTCCTACCATTTTGCATCTCTGCAGGTAGGAGATTTGCATTTCTGCTGTTTATTTGCACCTGTTTTGAATAGTTCAGGGCTCTTGTCTCTGCCTCTGTGTTCATCCATCTGCACTCTGTTAGATTTTCAGGCTCTGAACTCAATTCTCTCTGCCCACCTGAGGCTTTGGGGTGTGTGTTGTCTTCTCACTGCAGGTCTTTACTAGTGCTAGTGCAGTTGTTAGCCATGATAGACCATTTTACTCCGATTAAGTGGCTTTGCTGCTCCAGTGTTCCAGCAGCAAAGGTTGGGAAAGCCACAACCTGGGAATTGTGATATGACTCAGGGGCAATAACGTGGCTCTCTACCTGGACTTTGGTGTTTTCATGTTCACCAGTCAACAGAACCACCCTGTTCATCTCAACAACCTCATCCTTTGCGTCATGCAAGTTGTTGTGGTCTCTGCCAGGGGTTTCCAAGGGTTTCTCATGGTGAGCAGAAAGAAAACATTAAGGAAATAAATGCCAGAGTGAAGAGATGAGTCAGTAATTCAACCTACTATGCTTTGCTGGGGCCACGCTCCCAGATCTGCGAGGCTTTTGACACAGTCCCCACAACATCCTACTCACCAAGTTGGAGAGATATGGATTTGATGGGTGGACTGTTCAGTGGATAAGGAATTGACTGGATGGTCACATCCAGAGG
>JAOEGS010017818.1:0-14741 GCA_025447755.1 Corythornis vintsioides
CGGCGGTGGCGGCGGGGCCGGTCCCGGCGGCGGCGGCCGGTACGCGGCGCGGGCGGGCGGCGGGCCGGTCCCGTCGCGTCCCGTCCCGGTCCCGTCGCGACTCGTCCGGTGCCGGCGGGGAGATGCCGTTCCCGGGAGGGCTGTGGTGGCTGCTGTGCTGCCGTCAGGGCTTCACGCTGCTGCGGCGGGACTACGGCGAGGCCGACCGGGAGGCGGACGGCGAGGCCGAGGAGGAGGAGGTGTCCTTCGAGCTCCGCGCCCAGGGAGACCAGGTGGGAACGGCACCGGCTGCGTGACGAGCACCGGGACGGATCGCGGAGCCGCGGTTGCCACCGGCTGTGCGCAGCTCCTCCCGCCTGGCTCTGTCCGGACACGGCTCCGGCCGCCTCCTGGTCCCTTCGCCCCGACGAACGGCGGCCGGTGCCTGCCCGGGCGCGTCCCCGCCGCTCCCGCGCCCTTGGCGCGCCCCTGTCGCCGGCCGGGGGTCTCCGCGGGACATGGTGCGGGATGGGCCCGCCGGGTGCTGGGGGTCCCGGAGCCCTCGGGGCAGAGCAGGGAGGTGCGGGGACCTGCGGGATCGCTGCCGGCTGGGTCCAAGTGCAGGGCCCTCGCCTTGCCCGGCTGCCCGTCGAGTGCAGGGGTGCAGCCGAGGCCAGGGCGCTGCCAGGCCGGCCGGGCAGCAAGGGCCCGGTGCTGCCCTCCCTGCCCCGCTCCGTCCTTGCCCGCTCCTCGGGTCAGCGGCCGTGGGGCTGCCGGTACCGGATCCTGCACCCTGTCGTTCCAGCCCCGGTGCTGCTGCCGCGGTCAGGTTGCCCGGGGAGCGGAGGCTCCCGTCGGGCGGGTTCCCGGGGCCTGCCGGAGCAGGCCGGGGCTGTTCCCAGCCCGCAGCGCCCCGGGAGCACGTGCGGGCGCGGGGCACAGGCCGGGATCTCCCCGCTCCGGCTGCTTCCTCTGTCTGGGGAAGCGGAGCGGCGGAAACCGGCGCTTCCTCCGGCCGCGCTGCGTGGGGCACGGCTGATAGCGCGGGGCGGCGGGGGGGGGGACCCCGGCTCCCGGGGGTACCTCTTGCTCCGTCCCGCCTGCCACCCGCAGCCACGGGACTGCGTCTCTGCCAGGAGGGCATTGTGAGGGTGGTGACAGCCCGGTCCCGCTTGCTGTCACCCCTCTTCCCCTGCCTGCCCTGGGGTTGGCAGCACAGCCCTGGGCTGCTCAGGGTTGGGGGATGTCCCTGAACCCCCATAGTTCCTGCCCCTGGCAGCAGGTCCCCTTCGCCAGCGATGCCAACCTCGTGGGACTGTGAGCAGACAGTGGCAAGGCTGGAGCTGCACCCTCTGGGCACCGGTGGCAGTGCCAAGGGCACAGCAATGGCAGGAGCAGTCTCTGGGCTTCCCGCATCCCATGGACTTTGCTGGCTCCGGAGGTCTGGGCTGGCGTGGGCGGCTGTGACGCCGACTCCCTGGGGAGCCCTTTGCTGTGGCCAGGGGGTCCTCGAGAACCCGCAGCACTGGCCGCCCCTTCCTGGGAGCGTGGGAGCAGCTACCCTGGCCCTGCTGCAGCGGCTCCTCTCCTGTTTATTTATATCCCTGAGAAGGAGCCGGCCGCCGCCACCGCCTCCTCCTCCCGACGGTGACAAGCTGGGCACCGTCTCCGTGCCCGCAGCCGTGCAGGAGCTCATGGGGCCCTCCACAGCCTCGTCAGCAGGACAGTCACCGGAGGAGCTGGCCCTGTGCATGGGCACTGGCGTTGTGTGACAGGTGCCCTTAATGCCACGGGTCAGCAGTGCCCAGCCCTGCCCCACAGCACAGCCGTACCTGCAGCGGCTCCCCCGTCCCCGACACTATTTTTAGCAGCTGTCTCTTTTTCTTGGCGTTCCGTGGCGCGCTCTGGCCTGTCGTGCCTCGGGCTGCCCCACTGGGCCGCAGCTGGCAGGAGTGCCCATGCATCTCCTGGGGCAGTATCCCGGTGCCTGCCGGTGCCTGGGCCCTGCGTCGTGTCCCAGCACGTGTGCCAGGGTCACCACGTGAGTTGCACTGTCCACGTCAAGTTGTGGTGCTCATGGAGGAACCGGCCCCCGTCCCGCTGCGGGGCCAGGGACTTCCCTGTGCCGCGTCCCACCGCCGCGGGCAGGAAGTCAGCGGCCCCATTACAATGGGACTTTGTGCCGTAAGCGAATTACTCAGCACTGACCTTGTGCAATTCTGCACGGTATTTGGCCTGCCGGGTCAGCTGAGGACACGCAGCCAGCGCGCCCTCCGGCTGCCCCCGCGCCCCCAGGGTGCCCAAGCTGCAGCTGCGGGGACTCCGGGGGCTCCCTGCTCCGTGGCAGCAGGATGAGAGTCTGTCACTCCATGCCCACCGTTGGGCTGGCAAGGAGGGGAGCAGTCATCGGGGTGAGGTTTGGGGGTGCCAGGTGGTTACTGTGGGGCTGAGACATCTCCTTTCTCCGCAGGGGTCCTTGGAGGTGAGCCTGAGCCAGCCCACCCGCAGCAGCAGCGGCTCGGAACGGTGAGTTACCCCCTGCCGCCAGCCTCCTGGGCACTCTGTCGTGTCCCTCACACGGTGCTGTGGGAGCTGGGGGCCTGGCACGCTGGGGGAAGGTGCACTGGTGTTAGTGTGCCCCGTGCCATCCTACCCATGCTGTGCCAGTCTGTCGGCTAGAGCAGAGGGTGACAGAGCCGGGACTGCCACACTCTGTCCCCATCCCTGGCGCATCCTCGGGCACGTCTCCATCCCCCTGCCATGCCTGGTGGCTCAGTTGCCACAGGCTTAGCTGACGGGGCCGTGAGTGGCTCGTCCTGTGCTGGGAGGCTCTGCCGGGCCAGGAGGATCTGCCAGGCCACGTCCACCAGCAGACGCTGTGCCCTGGGGTGATGTGTGCCTGGGGAGACAGGGTGCTGGGGCACAGGGGCCTGCTCTCTCCCCATCCTCCCAGTGCGTACACTGCTGCCAACATTCCTTCCTGGTTGTTCATTTTCCGAATTCCTTGGCAGGGCCGCGACTGCAAACAGCTTATTTTTAGCCAGGGTCATCTGCACCCGATGGCTCTGCTGTGTTCCCACCATGGGGTTGTGGGGTGCCCGGAGCCCCTCGGGACCCAGCTCACCTCACACTTGGGATTGCTACCTGCTTGGGGGCCATGGGAGGCACCCGCGGGCACCTGGTCTCAACCCTTGTCATCCCCAGGTCCCTGCTTGTTGCAGAGGAGATGCGGAGCCTGATTGTGGAGAAGGGCCCGGGGCCGGTGGAGGATGACCCCGATGCTCTTGTGAAAGGTGAGCACAGTGGGGCTGGGGCACAGGGGACTCTGGAGCAGCTCCAGCTGTGGCTGGATCCCATCCCAGACAAGCTGGGGGCACTGGCTGGGATGGTGCCAGGTGAACCCTGCCCTTTGCCAGATAGCTGGTGAGGCAGATGGTGCCCAGTAGTGGGGACTGAGGCTTCATCTCCCCAGGCTGGCTGCAGCGGGAGGTGCGGGGCGGCGTCAAGACCCCCTGGATCCGGCCTCGGAAGTATTGGTTCGTGCTGACGCCCGACTCCCTGGACTACTACAGCAGCAACGAGAAGGGTGCCCGGCGGCTGGGGTCCCTCGTACTCACCAGCCTTTGCTCTGTGCTCTGGCCAGACAAGCAGACCTACAAGGAGACAGGTATTGTGCCCGTGCCCCTTGGTCCTGCCATACTTTGCCCTCCCAGCCCCAGAGGGCCTCCGTTGCCTACAAGAGGGCCTGTGCTGAGTTGAGGCATGGGTCCTTGGCGCGGGGGTCCTGGGTGAGCAGGGGGTGAGCTGTCTGTCCCCCGCAGGTTACTGGAGTGTGACGGTGTTTGGCAGGAAGCATTGCTACCGCCTGTACACCGAGCACCTGAACGAGGCCGTGCACTGGGTGTGCGCGGTGCAGAAGGTCATTGACAGCAAAGCGCCTGTCCAGACGCCCACCCAGCTGCTCATGCGGGATGTTGAGGTGAGCCCGTGTCATAGGGCTGCCCAGGGCAGGGTAGAGATGGGTGGTCGGGGTGGCATCAGGGTCCCTATGCTGAGTACTCGGCCGGGCAGCCCCTCTGCAGCTGCTGCCATCGTTTCACCCACCCAGGAGCACTGTGGCAGCCCCGAGGTGCTGGAGCAGATCTACCGCTGCAATCCCATCCTGCGCTACACCAGCAGCCCCCTCTACGCTCCCCTGCTGCCCTTCCCCTATGGCAGCCTGGACCAAAGCGGTGAGGGGTGGGTTAGGGCACAAAGCCTGGTCCTGTAGCCCAGGCTGGCTGCTGGGCTGGGCACTGGGCTGGGCCCTGTCTGGCCCCAGGAGCAGTGCCTGGCCACTGGCACTGGGAAGCCCGCGGGGCTGTTAACCCCTGTCCTGCCCGCAGCCCCCGGCCCCCGCAGCTACACCACGCTGCGCGACGAGGCCGTGAAGCTCTTCAACTCGCTGCAGCAGCTGGAGTCGGAGCGGGACCCAGTGCCGCTGATGCAGGGCATCCTGCAGACCTGCCTGGACCTGCCGCCGCTGGTGGACGAGATCTACTGCCAGCTGGTGAAGCAGACCACGGAGCCGCCGGCGCCGGGCGGGCAGGGCGACCTGCACTACTGGCAGCTGCTCACCTGCATGAGCTGCACCTTCCTGCCCTCCCCGCCCGTCCTGCGCTTCCTGCGCTTCCACCTGGACAGGCGAGTGCCGGCAGAGCCCAGGGGTGCCAGCGGCGGGTAGGGACCTCTCTGAGAGCCAGGCACCCATCGGGTGATGCCACCGTGACCCTCCTGGATCTCTTGCAGGACCGAGAGCCGGTTTCCTGCCTCGGAGATGGCCAAGTATGCCTGCTTCATCCGGGAGGCACTGGGGAAGACGAAGGGGCGGGAGTGTGTCCCCTCCCTGGAGGAGATCCTGGTGCTGATGCGGAGGCAGGAGATGATCTGCACCGTGCACTGCCCGGGGGCACCAGCCTGCAGCGTGGCCATCAGCTCCCACACCACGGCCGAGGAGGTGAGAGGGGCCACGTGGGGGGCTTGGGACATCTTGGTGTGCAGGGCTGAGCGGGTGGTGTGCCATAGGAGGTCAGTGAGGGGCTCAGGGGGTGTCTCCCAGCCAGAAGTGTGGTGGAGAGGGGCTGGGGGCCACCTGCCTTTGCCTGCCATGACCCGTTTGTGTCCCTTTGCAGCCCTGAGCGCCGCGGCCAGGGACGCGCGGTCGGTCACCGTCGGTTGCCTTTGTCTCGCTCAGGTGGCCCGGGAGCTGGTGTCGCGCCTGGGGCTGTCCCAGAGCCCCAACCTCTTTGCGCTCTACGAGCAGTCCCGGCGGCGGGAGCAGCCCGTGGGCAGCACCACGCTGCTGGCCGACGTCCTCACCAGGTTTGAAAAGTAAATGTCCTGCTCTGCTGCCTACGGGGGAGAGGGGATGGGGCTGGTGGGGTCACTGTGGGGACACCTCATTCCCATCCTGCTCTATGCTGATGGCACTGATCCCTTCTGCCACAGCCTGGCCGGGGAGGAGCGGGAGCAGGACCCGCCGTGCCGGCTCTGCTTCAAGCACTATGGCTTCCTGGACACTGACAACGTCCCACGCGACAGCCTGGAGTTCGCCCTCCTCTTTGAGCAGGTGAGAGCTGTGCCATGCCAGGGTGGCCATGCCGTGCCATGCTGGGGTGGTCATGCTGCAGTGTCCTCACCATGCTGGCTCACCCCACCCTCCCACAGGCACATGAGATGGTGCTGCGGGGCTACGTGCCCACGTCGGAGGAGACGCTGCAGACGCTGGCGGCCCTGCGCCTGCAGAGCCTCAACAGCGACTTCTCCACCCACGCGCCCTTCCCGCGCCTGGAGGAGCTCTTCCCGCCCCACGTGCTGCACGCCCGCCTGCCGGCCCCCCACCGACGGACCCCTGCCAAGTGCCGGGGGGCCCGGCTGCGCGTGGGGCTGCTGGCGGGCGGGCTGTGGGGCCAGGCGCTGGCCAAGCAGCGGGCGGAGCGGGACCAGCGCCTGCGGGGCCGGCTGCGGGAGGAGGGGGCCAGCACCATGGCTGCCATCGTGGAGAAGTGGAAGCTGCTGCAGGGCATGGCCCGGCCCGAGGCCATGGCCGCCTACGTGGCGCTGGTGCGGGAGTGGCCCGGCTTCGGCTCCACGCTCTTCGACGTCGACCTGCGTGCGGTGAGGCCCGGGGGGTGCAGGGGAGACGGGCGGAGCTGGTGGGAGCAGCCCTGACACACCTCTCCCTGCAGAGCCCGGTGGGCACTGGGCCGCAGCGGCTGTGGTTGGGCATCGGGGCCAAGGCCGTCTCGCTCTACAAGCCGGGAGAGCCCGAGCCCTTGGACAGCTTCTGCTACGGCCGCATCTCCTCCTTCGGCGCCTCCGACAGCGGCACCTTCCGCCTCTCCGTGGAGGACCGGGACCTGCTCTTCGAGACCTCCCAGGTACGGGATGCCAGTCCCTCCATCTCTCCTTCCCCTCCCCACAAGGGCTGCCGGGTGACCCAGCGTGTCCCTGCAGGTGGACGAGATTGCCCAGCTCCTCAACACATACCTCGCCTCCACGGGTGCCCAGCAGCCACCCCGGCCCCAGGAGCCGGCCACCAGCCCCCCAGCCTCGGATCCCACCGCGCTGCCCCAGGGGCTCTGCCCCACAGCTGGGCCCTGGCTGCACCGGGCACCCGTGGGCTCCTTCCCTAGCTAGCCCAGCGGCCAGTGCAGCCACGCAGGGTGCTCCTGATGGGTGGCATGGGGAGGGTGTCCAGCCTGGCAGCGAGCGGCAGGTCTGTGCTGGTCCCCAGCAGCTCCCTCCCGGAGCAGGGGTCAGGGGCTCTCGCCCCTCATGCCACCGTTGCCTTTTTGGTTATTTCCTTAATTTATTTTGAGACGCCCGTGCCCCCTCCCACGTCTCCCAGCACTTTCCCTGGAGGGCAGCGGGGCCGCCGTGCTGCGGACCCCCCCACCCTGTGCTGCCCCCAGGCTTCTCCCTGTCCCTTGTTTCCCGGTGCCTTCGCCTGCAGCCCTGGAGCTGCCTGGCAGCTCTGCCCACGCCCCGGCTCCTGTGCCCGGGGCAGGGGGTGCTGCGCAGCGGTGCTGTGCCATTGTCTGTCTGTCTGTCCGTCCGCTGAACCCACCTTTCCTGGAAAGCTGCAGGCGGCTTTTGGCCGAGCTGCCTCAGGGACCAGCGGGCTCTGAGCGGCCGCGGGGCCAGTGGCTGCTGCTTGGTGGTGCCCCCGTGGTCTGCGCTGCTCGTGGCGCCAGGGTGGCCAGTGGGACAGGGGCTGGTACGGCCGGGGCTCGGCCCCCTCCATGTTGCCTCTGTAAAGTTTGTTGGTTCTGTCTTGGGGTGGGGGGGGTGATGTTGTTTGTTTGGTTTGTTTGTTTTTCTAAATAAATGCACAAAAGAACGGCTGGGCCTCCTGTCCAGGGCACGGCCGCAGCGGGCGGAGCGGCCAGGGCTGATCCCCGGGGTTGGCACAGTGGCACAACGTGTCCTTGGGGGCAGGGACCGCCGTCCCTCGGGCCAGCGCCAGGCTGCTCGCCGTGGCCCTTGGCAGATCGTCAACAGCCGGGCGGGCAGCGCTCGGGCTCTGCCACCAGCACCCCGGCACCCCCTGGCACTGGCCGCCCCGCTGGGGGGGAACTGCCCAGGCAGCGGGTGCCTCCTTGGGGCCGGTGCCAAAGAGGGCGTGGGAGCCCAGTGCTGCCGTGGCCAGATGGTATTTTTAGCCCGCTCCTCCACGACGCAGGGTCAGAGGAAAAGGCTAATTCTCACCTTGGGCTGCTTGGGCTTGGGCTGGTGCCAGCTCCACACCCCCCAGACCCCTGCAGCCCAACTCACACAGAGCAGGACCAGAGTTGCTGTGTCTGTGTGCCCCCTGGTACTGGCCCCAACCCCGTGTCCTCCCCCGTGGTGCCATCTCCTGCTCTCGGCAAGGGCACCCCCAGCCCCTCGGCAGCCTCCATCCTGCACCGGCCTCGCCCTGTGAAACATTAACGTGGGCACCACGTGCTCTGCGGGCAGGGCAGGCAGGGAGGTGCCGGCTCCTTCCCTGGTCAGCCGCGCCAGCAGGTCCTGCCAGTATTTCTGGCTCTGCTGCAGTGCTGCCCAGGCAGCATGCTGCAGGTGGCCTCCTGGCAACCCCAGGGCCTGTCCACAACTGGGACGTGCAGGTGAGCAGCAGCCCTGGTGGAGCTGGCATGCTGCTGGGCAAGGCCATTGTTGGCCCTGACAGTGCCTGCAGCTGCCTCGGAGGAGGCTGCTCAGCCCAGGAGTCGTGCAGGCGGCGTCAGTGCAGGAACAGCCTTTATTAAAGCAAAATAACCTACAAAAATATAGATACAGCCTGTGCCCCAGGCCTGATCTGGCAAAGGAGGAACAAGGCTCCTGCCCAGGGCAAGGACTAGCTCAGCCACACAGAGGCTTTGGCCACAGGGGTCACATGCACCCGGCTCTGCAGGTGGGTCTGCTCCTAGCCCCTGTTCCTCTCTCCTCCTCCCAGCGAGCATAGCTCCCATGGGCAGAGGGTTCCCTCCCAGCGCCGTGCGCGGCTGCCCCAGTCCCGTCCTGGCCCAGGGCGTGTGGTGGGGTGGGGGCTGCCCCCACCGAGGGTGTTCGGGGGCAGAGCCTCCAGCGCCAAGGAGCGCGGGGCGCGTGCGGCCGGCGGGGGCTCCACCGCGGCCGGGCAGCGCCGGGGGGGTGACAAAGGCGGGCGCGCGGCGGAGACGAGCCCTGCCGGCCCGCGTGGAGGTGGCCGTGGGACCCTCCCGTCCCCTGGCAGGGAGCTCACTGCTCCTGTGTCCCCCAGGAGATGTAGTCGGGGCGCGTGGCCGCGTGGTACTCGTCGATCAGCTGCTGCACGATCTCCCGGGAGTTGTCCAGCTCGTCGAAGTTGTCCTTGAAGATGTCCTCCTTGCGGAACTGCTCCAGGAAGGCCTCCCGCTTGCGCAGCTTGTCGTACTGCCGGCACGTCCGCTCGAACAGCTGGACAGGAGAGCAGGGGTCAGAGGGGCCACAGCTCCCCCCCAGGATCCTGAGGGGTGCCTGACCTCCTCCAGCTCCTGCCTGGGAGGAGGCAGAGCCAGAGCCACTGCCCTGCACCAGCCAGCACTTGGGATCTGCTCGTGCTTCCGAGGCTGCTTTGGCCAGAGCGAGGGAGTCCTGCTGGAGCCTGCTCCTGGGAGAACAGCACCAGGACTGAGGGACCCCAGAACAGCCCTGCTGTGCCCCCTGCCAGGAGCTGCCACCCTCCCCTCACTTGCAGGACCTGCTGTGGAGGCCCCAGGGGAGGCGGGTTTGTGACAGGGGACACACAGGGAAGGTGCTCACCGAGGAGATGTTGGTGTGGTTTGCCATCATGAGGCCGCTGACGCGGTGCGCGGACGGCAGGTACGGGGACTTGCGGGACAGAGCCACCTGGATGCTGGCAGGACCCCAGGGGATGAAGTTGGCCAGTTTCCTCTCCCGGATCCGCTGCAGACTCTTGTGAACCTGGTGGGACAGCAGCAGGGTGATGGGCAAAGCCACCGGGTCCCCCTCGGGGATTTCAGCTAACGGTGGCCAGGAGGCCCCTCCTGGCAGGGGACCCTTCCACGAGCCCAAGGCCCACACAGGAGCAACCTGCAGCCTGTTCTCCAGCAACACTTGGTCTCAACCCAGGTCCCTGCACAGGACCATGGTGACTGTGCCCTTCCTGGCAGCTGATACCACCAGCATCTGGCCATGGGAGCTCACCTGGGTAGGATCCACCTCCCCCTGGATGATGTTGAGGATGGCAATGTAGCAGTGGTTGGTCTGCCTGTCCCGCCCTGTCGACACCATCACGTTTTTAGGCTGCAGCAACCTCCTCATCACGTCCAGGACTGTGGTTTTCCTCACGCTGGCCACCTGCAAATCCAGGTCAGGGGGCTCAGGGGGAGCGGGCACGCGGCTCCCCTGCCCTCCCCTGCCCTGTGCACACAGGAGCCAGGGGCAGCCGGGTGGAGAAGCCCTGGGCTGGGGGATGGAGCCACTGCAAAGCCACATGCAGGACAGGGAAATCCCAAAGGCACACAACAGACACAGCCAGGCTGAGAACTGGAGCATCGGCAGAGGCTCCAACATGAGGGTGCTCAGCTGACCAACCCTCAGAGCAAAGTTCAGCTGAGACCAGAGGGACAGGGACATGTTCCATGTTGTTGCTGTCCAAATTCTGCCCTGTCCCACTGCCATGGCAAGGAGCAGGGCTGGGGACAGGAGAGGGGTTGCCGCCCACTACACCCCCTCCCCACCTCACCCTGCCCTGAGCCCGTGGGCAGTGGCCACTGCTGTCCCCAGGCTGCCACGGGCTCTGCCCCACTCTGTGGCCGTGGAGGGGCCGCAGGGAGAGCCCGTGGCACCGTCTGAGCTGCTGGCTGGGCCCTCCCCACACTCCTCCCCGGGAGGACAGATCACACGCTCGATACCCTTTTCAGAGCCAGCAGCTTTTCAGATTTGCTTCTCTGAGTAACATCCTGAGGAAGCACAGGCAGGCGAGAGGAGAACAGCAGCTGTTAGCTGAGCACAGAGCCGAGGGGCCTCAAACAGAACTGCCCCCTTCACATCAGGGCTGAGGGGGCACGGCTGGGGTCGAGCTAAACCCAAGCAGTGGGTGAGGCTGAGGGGTGGCCACCCCCTTCCCAGAGCACAGACCGAGCCCTGGCGAGGAGCTGATGCCTTGGAATGAGAACGATCAACAGCGTTCTGACCCAACCGGGATGGTGGCCCACTGGGGTGGCAGGACGGGCAGGGCCACCACTTGGCTCGCTCCCATCGTTTCTAAGGGCAGCTTTTGCCCGACCAGCTACTGTCAGCTCTGCCACAGCCACCCTGGTGCCCGCACTGGCACGACCGCCTGCTCACTGCAAGGGGCATCACGTGGCGAGGGCACACGGGGCGTGGAACGGGCTCAGGCTGAGCTGTGGGGAAGGGCAGGTGCCCGCGGGGCTGCCTCACCGACTGGTCGGTGGTGAGCGGCGTGTAGCCCGTCATCAGGAAGTGCAGGCGGGGCGTGGGGATCAGCGAGGCGATCAGCCCGATCAGGTCGTTGTTCATGTACCCGGGGTACCTGAGCGTGGTGGTGCTGGCAGACATGATGGTGGAGACCTGCGGGAGGGGACGGAGGCAGTATCTGTGTCACTGCACGGCTGCAGGGCACAGCTGGAGTCACACAGGCCAGGGATGCTGGAGCTGCCCCTGGGCACCCTCATTCATGGCTCCAGAGTGCCCAGTGTTGTACCCAGCCCATGGAGCAGGTTCAGACTGAACCAAACACAGCGGGGACCCCCAGGCTGGCTCCTCCAGAGCCCTTCTCACCAGCTGGTTGATCTGAGAGAACGACGGGTTCTGAATGTGCAGCCGGTCCGTCGCGATCCGATTCAAGGCTGTGTTGTCCAGGACCACCTGCAAGAGGAAAACCATCTCTGTGAAGAGCCTCAGAGGCAGCTCTGGCCATGTGTCCAGCCACTGGATCACCCAGCACAGGACCCGAGCACCACAGCCTGGCAGAGCCCTCCCTGGCAGGTGGCAGACACTGAAACCACAAGCTGACTCATCTGCGGAGTGTAACCGACACTGAAGCTCCTTCCCTCCCGTCCTGGCTGGGATCCCCCCGTGCTCTCCCAGAGCTCTGCCTCTGGGCAGCCCCTCGCAGCAGTCCCCAGCCCCAGCAGCACTGGCACGGAGTGACACTGGGAGGGACAAGCCAGGTTTTGTCAGGAGGCGACCAAAGGCCCAGCTGTGGGTACTCAGTGATGCTGGAATCGAGCTCAAGCACAAGGCTGAGACAAAGGCAGGCAGAGGACACTCAGCCAGTCCTGGCTGCCGTGGGAAGGCTCCCCGGGGTGCCAGAGGCAGGAATGCCAAGGCTGATGGCTCAGCAGGGCCCTGGAGCCCTCGCTTCTGCTCAGTCCTTCTGGAGCCGGGTGCACAAGTGGCTGTGCCTGGGGCCTGGCGGGCTCGTTGTGGTCACCCAGCAAAGGCCACGCAGCTAGGGACAGGGGGGACAGGGTGGCCAGGCAGGAGCTCAGACAGCAGGGCCCTTACCACACAGTCAGCATTCTGGGTCAGCCTCTTCAACGTCAGCAGGGAGTTGTAGGGCTGCACAACGACATCGCTCATCTCATCCTGGTTGGGGAAAACCGAGTAGGTCTCCACCAGCTTCTTGGGATACCTGGTGAGAAAGCCCAGCCATCTCAAGGGTTAACACCACCAAACCAGTGCTCTCCCTCCTCCCACCAGCTCCCTTCCAGTCTCCAGGGCTCAGGACAGCAGTGAGTCACCCGTGCTTCGTGCCAGAGTCGGCTCCCAGGGAGGGAGAGAATTTCTCCCAGCAGTGCCTACCCCAGCAGCACTGTGCAGGCTGCCAGAGGAGCTGTGGGCCAGGCTGAGCCGTCTGCAGGCTGATTCAGCTGCTGCTTACAAGCCTTGTCAAGAAGCTGCAAGCTCAAACAGGCAGGGACGGCAGCTCAGAGCCCACAGCTCGAGCCTCCCGCCCTCCCTGGCACAGTCGGGGTGTCAGGAGGCAGCTGCCTGATAAGAAGGGCTTGAGGGAAGGCAGAGTTTGGACAGCACCAGTCCAGTTCCAGAGCCTCTGAAGTCCCCAGGCGTATCAGGAGCCATCCCTTCCCCGGGCAGAGCGCCAGGGATTGCACAAGGCAGTGTTTGGGTGGGGGTGGTGGCTCTGAGTCAGCTCCCCACGTTGGCAGGGTGCCCGGGCCGGGCCAGACTCTGCCGTGGAGGGGAGAGGACACGGAGTTTGCTCACCTGTCATTCAGCCTCTCCAGGAGGTACGAGCCCAGCCCCGAGCCCGTGCCGCCGGCGATGGAGTGGCAAAGCACAAAGCCCTGGAAGGAAGCAGAACACACACAGCTCAGCCCTGGCAGCTGTGCCACAGCCACCAGTTCCAGCAGAGACTGGGCAGCCGGGGTGAAAACCCCCCCACCCTGTGACAGCCCAGAGCTCGGAGCTGAGACCCAGAGCACAGGGACAGCCGGGCAGCTTGTGCCAGAGCAGGTGGAATCCACGTCTGCAGGCACCACAGCTGTGGATCAGGAGCCTCCTGGATCCCTCCCACCCCAGAACAGAGCTCAGAGAGCTCCCACCTCACCTCCAGGGTCACACAAAATGCAGCCACATGTCCCCAGCCCTTTCCCCAGGCACTCCATGCCATTCCCCTCCTTCCTGAGTGCCCGAGGACAAACTCCCTCTACTCAGGGCAGGTCCCACAACAGGCTCTTGGACCTTCTGTCAATTTTATGATGGCATTTTCCCTTCCCCTGTTGCCATGTGACAGCCTGACACAAACACAGGAGTCCCATCTGTCTGTGCACAGGAAACAGGGTTACAGGGACAGTGGCCAAGGTCCTGACAGCAGCACATGGCAAAGCAGCCCAAGAGCTGCCAGTGCCCTGGTGCCCCTGCACAAAGCTCTTGGCAGCTCTGGGTCTAAAAACCTTCCTGAAAGCACCCCAAGGCTCCCCCTCTGCTGCAGTTCCTGCAGAGCCCTCCCTCTCACTGCAGACAAGCCGTGTGTGTCCTGCTGCAGGTGACAGGAGGTGAAACAGGGAAAGGAAAAACCACCACAATGCCTGGAATGCCTCCTGGGCACTGAATCCCATGGGCAGTGCCCACTGCAGGGAGTACTGGGGCAGAGCACACAGCGAGGGGATTTCTGAGGCAGCCTGGCAGATGTAGGAGTGATGGGTCTCCTTCCCCTAGCTCCCTTCTCAACACTTCTCTGCTCAGTACCTAGAAGCAAGTCTGTGCCCACCAAAGGGCTGAGCTCGACCTTATAAAGCAGCAGCCTGGCACAGAAAACAACAGCCAGGGCAACCAGATCCACATGCCTGGATTTACTTACTTCCAAACTGTCACTCCCATCGGCCTCTCTGTCAATTATATCAAAAATATCTTCGTGGATTTTTTCTCCCTGCAAGAGAGATCAGATCAGCTTTTGTTCCTTCCCTACAGAAAGCAGAGAAGGGCTCCTGGAGCCTGGTCAGCCTGGTAGGGCCACCCTGTGCCCCAGGTGTCACAGAGCATCAGGCATCAATCCCTGCCCAGGGACAGTGTTCCCAGAGCCCACGTGCTCCCCCTGACGTGGGAATGCCACGATGAACCCTTCGGGCTGAGGAGCTGGCATTGGCACCCCGTGGGTGCAGTGGGTACCTGGGAGAAGCCGCTGGCCCAGTTGTTCCCAGCTCCTCCTCCATGCTCAGACAGGTAGATGTTCTCGGGGTTGTAGAGGTTGGCATAGGGGGAGTTGAGGATGGAGTGGATAACCCGGGGCTCCAGGTCCAGCAGCACGGCCCGCGGGATGTAGTGCTCATCGTCTGCCTTTGAGGAGCAGGGGAAGGCAGTGAGAGAAACTGGGAGTGCGTGTGCCACCCCCTGGCCACGGAGCGTGGCACAGCAGCCGGGAGGAGACTCTCCAGCAGCTCTATCTGCCCCCAGCAGATCCCCAGCGCCGGGCAGGCGGGGGCAGCAGGGGGGCAGCTCTCCTCTGACGGGCTCATGAATGGCAATTGTACAGCAGCCTCAGCCTGGCGTCCCTGTGCCCACAGCACCTCCGCGGCCAGCAACGGGAGCACAGGCAGGAGAGGGTGGGAGAGTGGGCAGGAGAGCAGGCAGGAGCACAGGCAGGAGAGGGGGTGGGAGTGCAGGCAGCAGTGGGCAGCAGTGCGTGCTGCCTGACAGGAGGCTGCCACTCCAACCAGCCAGAGGCCGCTGTCAGCCCAGTGCCTCCAGAAGAGGGGAGGGCAGAGGCAGAG
>JAOEGS010017818.1:32011-46831 GCA_025447755.1 Corythornis vintsioides
AGCGCTCGGTGGCTCTACCTGCCCCAAAAGCTGCCACCACCTGCTCGTAGGCAGGGCCACCGGGGACGTAGACGGCGTGGCCCAGCTTGTCGGCGTCGATCAGGAACGCGCCCAGCTGCCCCAGGAGTTTGGCTATGGAGGTTTTCCCACTCCCAGTGCCTCCAGTCAGGCCGATCACGTACGGGCGCGAAGGTAAAGCAGGGTCTTGCTGAGGGAAGAAGGAAACCTGTTGTCACACGGACTCTGCTGCAGAGAAATCCCAGCCACCCAGCCTGGAGACTGGCAGGAAAGGTCCTGGTCCTGCAGGGCAGGGCAGCAGGCAGAGCCCCCCAGAACATGTCCCCCTGAAGCCAGGGGTGAGCCAGCTGCTCAGCTCACAAGGAGCCCTCCCTCCTCTTGGCTCCTGCAGGTCTCTGAGCCCCCCTCACCCGCGGGGGCTGCAGCAGAGTCCCCAGCAGCCGCTGCCGGAGGCTGGAGGAGCTGATCTTCTCCTCCTCGTTCTGACTGTGGTCCGGGTCCTTCATCAACAGGATCTCATAGAGAGCCAGCTCGGGGAGCCCCTGTGAGAGAAGAGACCCCCAAGGGTCATCAGACCTGGGGACACAGCTGCGGGAAGGGGGCTCAGTGGGAGCTCAAGGCCTCAACAAGCAGCACAACGAGGCCATGGCAGCCCCCATGGGGCATCTCTGTCCCCTGCCATCCAGCCCCAGAGCCCGGGCTGTGTCACTGAGACCCCATTTGCCCGCAGGCAGCGGTGGGCAGGGGTGAGAGGGGGCAGCCCACGGGCCTCCAGCGCAGACATTACGTTTTCAAGTCTCTTCTTGTTGATGGCCTCCCCTCCCCGGCGGGTCTCCTGGCTGACCACCAAGCACTGCAGGTCGGGGTCTGTGATGGAGGGGCCGTAGGGGTCGGCCAAAGGCACGATGTCGTAGATCAGCGAGGGCTTCACGTCCTCCAGGAACTCCCGCAGCTTCGCCACTCGCAGCTCGTAGGGCTCGATCAGCTCCATCAGGACCTTGTCTGCCGAGCACCGGGAGGGTGGAGAAGCGACAGCAGCAGTTTAAATCACAGCTCCAGGGGAGTGATGGAGGAGCAAGATGGAGACAGCACCCATCCGCGACTTCAGGAAGCTGCCTCCTCCAGCTCCCCTCATCCCTGCTGCACCTTCAGCTCTGCATGTGACGGGACACAGTCCCCAGTCACCCTGCCCGGACGGCACCGCTTTGGGTGCCAAGCTGCAGCGTCCCCCTCTCGCCACCCTGTCCCAGTCAACACAGAGCTGACCCCTCTGCCCGACACCGGCGGCAGGGACGGCTCCCCCCGGTGCCAGCACGATGCCGGCCGCCCCCCGGGACTCACGGCGGAGCAGGTCGCCGTCGGCCACCCCGGCCAGGAGCCGGTGCCGGGCCAAGAGGCAGCAGGCGCTGAGCAGGAGGCGGTGGGCGCCGTGCAGCCGGTCGAAGGTACCGCCGACCGCCACGTCGGAGAAGTCGGGAAGCGTCGCACCGGGGTCCTCTCCGGACTCCTCCTCGGGGCTCCTCCCGGCGTTCCCCTCTCCGTCCTCGGGGCCGCCCAGCAGCAGCGCGGGCAGCCGCGGCGGGCAGCCGTAGGCGGCGGCGGCCAAGTGCTGCAGGCCGAGCTGCACCGGCCCCGGCGGCCCCGGCGCCTCGGCGGCGGGGACCAGCAGGACCCGGGGCGGGCGGGCGAGGGGGCGGCCGGGGCTCAGCAGGACGCGCAGGTCCAGGCCCCTCCGCGCCGCCGCCGCGTAGAGCGCGGCCAGGGCGCGGAGCAGCGCGGGGCCGGCGGGCGGGGCGGCGGCGAGCGGCGCGGGGGCGGCCAGGAGCAGACCCGGCTGCAGGTGCACGTACAGCGGCCCCGACACCAGCCCCGCAGCCGCCGCCACCGCTCCCGCCGCCCGCCGGGGCAGCGCGGCCAGCGGGGCCGTCAGCACCAGCAGCCCCGCTCCGAAGGGCGGCATTGCCCCGCCGGAAGCCGCCGCTGCCGCCGCCCCGGAACGCGCCGCGGGACCGCCCCGGCACCGGCACCGCCTCTCGGGGATGAGGGGCAGCCCGCCCGGTGCCCGGTGGCGGTGCCCGGCAGCGGGGAAGGCAGGTCACGGAGCGCCCCCCTGCGTCGGGACCGGGATCCGCCCGCGGAAGGAAGAGAGGCGGACAGAGCCGTATCCCCGCCCGCGGCACCGGGGTACCCCTGGCACGGCCACATCGCGGTCCCCGCCAGCCCCGCAGGGCACGGCCGGATCCCAGGGACATCCCTCCCGCAACGTCCTCCCCGGGGACCGGGCTGACCCCCCCCGGGCTGAGGCAAGAGGGACGGAGCCGGGAGCCGTGCAGCTGCAAAGAGCTTTATTAGCAGCACAGTGGGGCCGAGACCCCCCGGCCACGGCAGGGTTGGGGTCCGCACCGCGGCGGCGGCTCCGCTCAAGGCTGGTTCTCGCCGGCCCCGCCGCGGCCGAACACGAAGTCGTGCATAGCTCGGACGTACGCGGAGCCGTCGGGGTTGTCCACCCTCAGTCGCGACAGCGGGGCCAAGAGCTGGGTGGTAACGCAGCGCAAGGGAGGGCAGGGGGTGCCGATGGCCTCCAGGAACACCTGGCAGAGCAGAGGAGTCACACACAGCCCTCTCCGGAGCCCCTCACCTCCATCCCTCAGGACTGACCTGCAGAACTTCCTCCACCTCCTGGGCTGACTCGCGGAAGAGGCTCTGGAAGTGCTGCAGGTACCGGCGGTAGAGGCTCCGCGTCTCGGCGTCCAAACCCTGCAGCTCGCTGCCCTCGGGGTCCGGGCACAGCAGGTTGGCCAGAAAGCTGGTGTTGACGGGTCCACACTCCACCAGCGTCAAGCTGTGGGAAGGAGTGGGGCAGCAGATGAGCCAAGCCTGGGAGCAGCCACATTACCCCCCATCCCAGCGTCCTCCCCTCCCAGCATCCCTCCATCCCGGTGCCAGGGGGGCAGGAGCACAGCCAGCACTCACTGGATGTTGAAGGGCTGCAGGACGACGGCCAGGCTCTCGCACAGCCCCTCCACCGCAAACTTGCTGGCGCAGTACACGGAGTTGAAGGGCAGCCCTGGGGCAGAATCACACTCTCAGCACCAGGTCCCTTCCCTGCGGCTCCCCGTGCCCCACAGTGCCAGGGGTCCCACCTTGCAGCCCGCCGATGCTGCTGGAGATGATGATCCGCCCGGCCCTGCGGCGCTTCATGGTGGGCAGGAACGCCTGGATGGTGCGGATGGCCCCAAAGAGGTTCACGTCGAAGACGGTCTTCATGGCCTGGTCAGAGCAGGTCTCCAGGGGACCCATCAGTCCAACCCCCGCGTTGCAAACTGCTGGGCACAGTGGCAGTGAGCTGGGCCCCTCAGCCCCTTGCACTCCCTGGCATTGTCAAGGTTCAGCAGTCAGGAGCACGGGGGCCCTTCCCTGTTGATGGGACCCTCAGCACTCCCAAAACCAGCTCCTGAACCCTCTGAACATGCCCCATCCCAGCCCCAAAACTGCCAGCACCTCCCGTGCTTCGGCATTCACTCCCAATGCCTGGAGAGGTTCTGCCACCACCCTGGGGACAACGGGGGCACTGGAAAGAGCCGTACCCAGCACATCCAGCTGCTGCCCCTGCACCCGCTGCGCGGCAGCTGCCAGCGATGCAGGGTCGGTGACGTCGAGCTGCAGGAGCTCCAAGGTGTCGGGGTAGCAGCCCCCGAGGCGCTCCAGCAGCCGCCCGCCCTTGGCCAGGTCACGCATGGTGGCATACACTGCGGAGAGAACGTGGCGCAGGGCTGCTTGGCTGCTGCTGCCCACCCCAACCCACCCCGGGGCACCCACTGCCCTTGGTTGAGGTGCTTCCTAGCCCAGCCCCAGAGAACCCCCCAGCTCAGTGTCACCCCTTTACCTTTGAACCGGCGGGCGGTGTCGGCTGCCAGGTGTGCGGCCAAGCCCAGGCCGATGCCCGAGGAGCAGCCCGTGATCAGCACCGTGGTTTTCGCCATGGGCAAATGGTGCCGGCCGAAGGGGCTGTGCTGCTTAAGAGGGCTGGGAGGGGGGTCCTCCCGCCCCACATCACGGATGTTGTGTCTGCTGCCTTATCTCAAGGCCCCTCCACCCATCTCCCTGCACCTTGATGCTCATGCAGCTGCTGCGATAAAGTCCCCACAGAGCCAGGACCTCCCCACGCAGGAGGCTCTGGGGCACAAGGGGAGCTGCAGCCCCGGGGGTTGGTTCCAGCCAGGGCCAGCACCAGCTGCTCCGTGCCAGGCACCAGGCAGCACAGCTGCTGGGGGCATCTGGCAACTGGTTCCTCCTGCTACGCAGGCTCAGGGCCTAGAGCTGCTCCTCTGCCCCCTGTTTTGCCTAGATCCTGAACTGGGACAAGGAGATGGACACAGGAGACAAGAGAGCTCAGGGGCCAGGCCTTTAATCACTGGGTGGGCTGGTGGCACCGCAGCCATGGCGGGAAGGTTGAGATGACCCTGTCCCGGGGAGCACAGCCCCAGCAATTGCAGAAAGTTCTGCAAAGTCTCTTCTGATAAAAAAGGCACCAAGTGTGGCCAGGGCTGGGCAACATCAGGTCCCTGAAGGCACTGGGGTCCATGGGACAGGGAATTCCTAGGGCGGGGAGGCCCAGGACCATGCCAGGGCTGGAGCTGGCTCCCTGCTCCCCCTGGGGCAGGGGCTGCTCTGGTCCCCCACTGCTACCACCTCCCTGGCTGCTGTTCCACCGTCACCAACCTCTGCACAGTCCCAGCTCCCAAAAAGCTTCCAGCTGGGAGCACTGGGAGTCCTCACCTCCAGGCTCATGCCTGGGCCAGCCCAGCTTTCCCAGGAATGGGCTCCCCTTGAGGAGCATCCTGCCCACAGTGGGGGGTAATGGTGGGTCCAGACTGACTGGGGGCCACTGGAGCTCTGCACCTTTTGTTCCAGCACAGCCTGGATGCAGCCATCAGGCAGGGAGCTGTGGGAGCCTGGACATGGTAGGTTGTGAGGCCTCTGCTCTCCCTCCTGGGGGAGGCTGTGGTGGCACAGCCCAAAGTCACGCTGGCGCAGCCTGGCTACGCTGCAGGGCACGGGGGTAGTACTTGAGGAACAGCTTCCTGGAGATCTCCAGTGTGTCCCCAGCCGGCACGGCCGGGTAGCGCTTCTTGTTGTAGACGAAGCCTCTCTCCACCTGGAACACGGCCTGGTTGAACTGGTCCTGGTGGAAGGGGGTGCCCGAGTTGAGGCATTCCACCAGGGCAGAGACAAAGAGGCTCCAGCGCACGCCATAGTAATCCAGCACCAGTCCCCCCAGCTGCTTGTTAGCATAGTCCAGGATGTTCCCGCTGGGTCCCCAAAGCGTCACCTGGTTCCGGGCGTTCAGCTCGTACTGCTCGGCCTCCCGGTCGCTGGTGGCCACGGCGCGGGCGCTCTCCAGCCACCGGCCCAGCAGGAAGAGGCTGTGACTGGAGAGGAGGTTGTCCAGCTCCGGCAGCAGGTCGTAGACCAACACACCGCCGGCCGCCAGCAGCTCGGGCAGCGAGTGGCTCTGGAAGGCCCCGCGGATGCTCAGGTAGTAATCCCCCACCAGCTGCTGCACTGCCTGCCGCGTGACGTCCACCAGGTCGTAGCGGAAGGTGGTGCTGGAGCCCAGCTCAGCGCCGGCGCTCAGCAGCAGGCGCCAGGCCTCGTACACCTCGCTGGCGTTGTACCACAGCTCCGTGTCCATGCGCAGGGAGGGCCGGCGCACCAGCGGGCTGCGGTTGTGGTTGACGCAGACGCCGGTGCAGTTGTACACGCTGCGCAGGAGCAGCCGCCAGGCGCCGGCAGCAGCGGTGTTGGGGGCTCCGTAGCGACGCTCGGCGTAACGGGTCACCCAGCTGGGCAGGTCGAGGGGTTCCTGGCGCCAGCCCAGCTCGTTCATCAGCTCGTACACCATGTCGTTCTGCTCGATGCCCTCGGGCACCAGCCCAGTGCCCACCATGGTGGAGTTGGGGAAGCGGCGGGCGGCGAAGGGGCCGCGGTTAATCGCCTCCACGGTGCCGAAGAGGCCGTGATTGCCCCCGAAGTTGTGCAGCATGCACCAGATGAAGGGCTGCCCGTAGAAGGATTCTGTCCACTGGTAGACGGGCTTGGACTCGGCAAAGAGGTCGAGAACGATCATCCTGCCCAGGGGCACACCGCGCAGCAGCGCCCGCACCTGCGCCGGCTGCCAGAAGTCCGGCTGGTGCTGGAAGAGCCAGCCCTGCATCAGCCACACTGCCTCGGGGTCAGCTGCGGACAGGGGCGCACAGGGTGAGGGTTCTCTCCAGGCAGGTCCCACAGGCACAGTGGGTGCCCTGTGAGGACCTGGGAGCATCAACTCTTAGAAGGAGCTCTGGGGGTGTTAGGCACAGGCAGCTCAGTGCTCACATGGGACCCACAGCCAGTGCCCCAACCCCTAAGAGACCCATGCTGGCACTACACGCTGACCCACCTCCTGTCATTGACTTGAGGACAGCGTTGCTGACCCTTGAGAGATAGGCAGGGTCAGAGGAGAGCGGGGTCATCTCGTTGAAGGTGTCAGCACTATAGACATGGTCTGTACCGAACTCCTTGGTCAGCTCCTTCAAGAAGAGCGTCCCGATCACCTGGAACATGGGGTCCTCCGGGTCCAGCAGGTAGATACACGAGTAGGTGCAGTCAAAGTGGCTCCAGCCCCCAAGGCGAGTGGCATTCACATGTGGGAAGACCCTGTGCCAGAAGGCAGAGTTGGGATCAGGAGCAGGAGAGGACCACCAGGCTCTACAGACACAGGGCAGCCTCCTGGGGAAGCTGGGATGGGCACAGGAGGGATGGGAGCTGCGCTGGCCCCAGAAATGTCCCCTGCAGCCAGTGCAGGCTGGAGATGCAACCTCAGGAAGGACCCAGGGCTGAGACACTGTGGAGGGGGCTGCAGCCAGGGATGACCTGCCCTGTGGGGTCTGTGAGCACGTGGGGCTGCACCTACCGAAGGACCCCCTGGGGCACATGGCCCGCGAAGGCTGGCAGCACCGTGGTCATCCCCAGCGAGCGCATCCTCTCCACAATCCGGTACTGCAGGAGAGAAGGAGGGATGGAGCTGGGGGAGAGGAGCCCCTGGATGCTGCTGGAGCTTGAGAAGGGAGCGAGACCCCCCAGACCTCCATGACCAAGGCCTCAGCCTGGAACACTGGGGTCGCGTGTGTCTGCCCCAGGTGGGTGGGCATGCCCGGTGTGCCCTGTACCTGCAGGTAGAGCTGTTTGAGGTGCCAGGCTGGTGGCAGCGGCCCCGCCCAGCCGCGGAGGTTGCCCATGCGGTTCCAAGCCAGGAACGCCGGTCCAGTGAAGTACTCGTCGATCTCGGACTGGTTCAGCCCCAGGGTGCGATACACCTGCATGGGGAGCAGCAGGGGGGTCAGCAGCCCCATGGCCGTCCCACCGCCCTGCCCGGCCCCCCGGCCCCGATACTCAACCCGCTGCCAGACGGCCTCTTGCCCCGCGAAGGCTGGCGCCAGGTTGATGCCGCTCAGCGCCATCCAGTCGATCTCCCGCTCCCAGCGCTCCCAGTCCCACCAGGCGTAGGAGTAGCTCTGGGTACAGGCGTTCTGGTAGTAGCGGTACCTGCGGAGAACGGGCGGGAGGCTGCGGGAAAGGGGCGGGAGGGTGCGGGCTGGTCCCCCCCCGTCCTGACCCCACTCATGACCCCGCTCCCATTGTTCCCGTTACGTAAGGGAGCCTTGTCCCGGGCTAACGAGGCATAAGCGGCGCCCGGCCCCGCGCCCGGAGCCCAGCCTGCCGCGGGACGGGATGGGGCAGCCCCGGCGGGACCCCCCCCGTTACCTGCCGGGGGCGGAGACGCGGATCTCGTCCCGCAGCCGCGGAAGCGGCTCGGGCAGGCGGAGCTGAGCCCCGGACCACGAGACGTGGCAGCCGCAGAAGTCGCGCAGGTACCGGTAGAGTCCGGCGGCCGCCGCTACGCCGCTGGAACCGGTCACGGCCACGGCCACGGCGGCGCCGCGCGGCGAGAGCAGCCGGTAGGTGTCGGGACCGCCCGCGGCCAGCGCCGGTTCCACCGACAGCGACACGGCGGCAGCGCGCGGGCCCAGCAGCCTCCGCGCCAGCGCACGCACCGCCGCCTCCTGCCGCGCGTCCCCCGCGACCCCCGCGCCCACCGCCGCCAGCATCAGCACCGGCATCAGCGCCGGCATCGGCACCGGGCCCCGCCGCGCCGCCATCGCCGTTCCCGGCCCCACGGCCGCCGCCAATCGGGAGACGTTGGTGGGAGGAGCCGTCGGTGGGCGGGACCGAGCCGGTTCCGCGGGCGGGGTCCCGGCTCCTGGGAGCGGAGACACCGAGACTTACCTGGGCACGGACGCACCGGGCGCGGCTGGTGCTGCAGCCTGACCGGGCAGGCGCTGCCTGTGCCCCGGGACCACCGGAGTCCCGCCCGGGCCAGGGCTGCAGCTCCTGGCTGTGTCCCCGGACCCCGCTGGGGAGCGGGAGCCGCCGGCGTCGCCCAGTCGTGGTCCCGGGCTGGTTTTAGTAAATAGAAGTTGATGTTTTCTACCCGTGACGGCTCCGCGCCCGCGGCGGTCCTGGAGCAGCCGCCAGCCCGAGCAGCGGAGGGGCGGCTCTCGGCTCATCCCGGTCTGGCCTGAAGGGAGCGCTCCGAGACCGGGCAGCGGTGTCTCCGCCGGGCTCCCGGAGCCGCAGCCGCTGGCCCGGGGTGGGGTGAGAAGCCCGGCTGCCACCGGCACCTCCCGGAGCATCCCGGGGACCCGTGGGAGGCACAAACGTGAACCCCTGCAGGGAGCAGGGGCTGGGCAACGTCTCTCTCGGCTCCTGGAGGCTTCGTGGGCACTTCTCAGAACAGAGCCCGGCTGCAGGGCCGGTCCAAACTCATCCTTAGATGCGGGAGGGAAGGATGAGCTCGGAGTTCCCCCCAACCTTCCCCACACAGCCGACAGAGGGGACCGTGGGCTCCTGCCCTGCCAGCCAGCAGCAATGGCTGCCCATGTGGCCCCCAAAACCAGAAAGTGGCCAAGCAGAGCCATGGAAACAGGCAGAAATATTGTGATTGCACAGGGGGGTGGTGCAAGAGAGCAGGGGAGCAGGTGAAAGGGGAGAGCAGCCCCTGGACATAGCTGGCACCAGCAGCAGTGTGGATCTGCAGCCCCATTGAGGGGTGCAGAGGACAAGGGGCAGGAACCCTCCAGCTGCAGGGGCAGCACAGACAGCTGCTTATCCTCCCAGGGACGTGAGGGAGACGGGAAACACACTGTGCTGCCACAGCCTCAAAAACAATCACCCAACCCCTGCAGAACCTCCCTTCCGCTCCTCCAGCACATGTGGAAAATCCCCCTCAGCAGCTCCAGGCCCTGCAGGAAAGACCTGAGTAAACACAGGCAGGGAGCAGCTCTGGGGAGGGGGGTGGTGGCCAGAGAGGCCATGAGCAGGTTTGCACAAGTCCTTGTCCAAGGGCATCCCCAACACCCAGGTTCCTCAAGCCTGAGTTTTCCAGCTCATCCCCCTTGTTCCTGGGTTATGGGGGCAGGCTGGAGGCTCCCGGACACAGCAGCCCCTGCTCGGCCCCATCCAGCCCTCACTCAGGATGTCAGTTGGGGCCTGATAAGCACAGAGATGTTTCAGCCCAGGCACAGTCACTCCAATCTCATGGTACAAACCAGCTCTGCCCGCCCTGCTGTACTGGCCATGATGGTGACAGCACCCTGAGCAGCTTTCACAGCTCTGCCCAGGGGAGGACAGGGAAGAAGAGCTGCCCTGGGGTCCCCCTGGGAGGGCAGGGGGAGAAGAAAAGAAGCCAGACCATGTGTTGTGCAGTTAGTTTAATTTATACAACAACTGTAAGCAAAGGGCTTCACCCAGGCAGCAGAAGCTGGTGTCACTGCCCCACCCGCAGACAGGCTGTGATTTCACCCTTTGCTCGGCCCTGTAAACACACAGCCCCTGACTTGTAAACAGCAGCGTGCACAGAGCTGCCCCCAGAAACCCTGGCAGCATGCAGAGCACACGGTACCTTCACCCTCTGGGTCCCAACAGCCCTGCCCTGCCTCTTCCATTCCAGGTCACCCTTGTTCTAATCTGTTCACACACAAACACTTCAGACCCACAGTGAGAATGACACACGACAGTTAACAGCACTAACACCCCCCCTCCTCCTACAGCTACACGAGAGGAGGGGGGCAAGAAATTATTCACAGTTTGCAGAGGAGAAAGAGCAACAGCTACTGCAGGGGAATCCCTGCCAGACCCCACTGCCCCAGGACAGCTTTGGCAGGACTCTGCTCTCCCTCTGTGGACACACAGCCCTGGCACCTCCCCTTTGCAAAAGCTGCTGCCACTGCTGCTAAGTCCACACGGTCACGACCCGGAGGTGCCTCTAGGGCTCTCAGCTGGTCTGTCAGCTGATCAGAGCTAGAGCCACGCAGGACGTGTCAGACCTTCTTAAAACCCACCTCTCCTGAGCAGGGAGCTTTACGCCAGCTGGAGGTGTCACACCTTTACTCCCTGTGCTTGTGCACCCACCCAGCCAGAGCCACCCTCCTGGCACAGCCCTGCTCAGCTGCCAGGGAACTCACAACACCAGAGGGGCACTAACAACCACGCTTGGACACCTCATGCACTTGGTATCCTCAGGGGTAAACTTAAGGAAGGAAAGGTTTCTTTGATCCAGTGTCACTCGTTACCCGAGGATGCCAAAGCTCTTGGCTTTGACTCACCAGGGTCACACTCCAGGGTGCTGCAATAAGTTACTTTCACTAGGGGAGGGTAACATGCAACTCAGACACGGGGGGAGGGCACAAACACACAGCAGGTAGCACAGAGGGGAGGGTCCTTAATCATCAAACCTCCCCTCACGGATGGTGTCAAAGGAGAAGGGGAGAAACTTGAACCCAGTGCCAGTGTAGAACTTGTTCTGGAACTCAATCCTGCAAGAGAGAAGAGTGAGGATGGTTAAAAAGGCAGCTCAGATAGGAGTTAGCAATTAGCAAGGACTCCATGAGAAGTGTAATTGCTGACTGTAACAACATAAAGCTTTAACAAGCTGGTACTGTAATGCAGTGTCCTGATGGCACAAACCCCACTCTTCTGTCTGATCTTTCTGTAGCAGAGCAGGAGCTTCCATCCCACTGCTCCCAGGCAATCAAAGGGCAGCAGGAGCAGGAGGAGCTCCCAGCAGCACCACGGAGCACAAAGTGCTTCCCCAACATCACAGGCTCTGGCATTTCAGCTCAAACCTCAGTCGCATGATGTTGGGCTCAGACTTCCCCCACCAGCTACTTCTGCTTATTCACTTTGGGTTCACCCCCACATGAGGGCTTCTGAGGAGCTGGAGAGGTGCCTGTGGTCTCCAGCTGGTCATCAACCCAGACCTGTTTGCCCTGCTTCCCAAATAAACCTGCTTAAAAAAAAGAGAATTACAGCAGAGAACTGCCCAGTGGTCAACAACTGCCAAATAGGGAAAGAAAAAAAATAATCCCATGATTCACAGTAAAAACAAGCACAGTGTTTCGTGAGCCTCATGAGGAACACTTTCCATTGCATGATCCACTAAAAAAAGCCCCATGCAGTCTCTGTAGGACCCGAGTGACAGCAATTTGTGACCAATTTTACACCATTCAGAAGGATTTTATGAAGCACAGAAAGGCCAGCTGGAATGATTTCTTTCCAAATCAGGAATCACAGCAAACTCCAGAGCTGCTGGTATTTCAGTTGGCAAAAGGCAACCTCCCAGCAGAGCTCAGGAGGGGAAAAAAAAGAGAGTTTTGTGCTCCTGGTGGTGCAGACAGCAGACAGCCCTGCAGAGGAATCCCTGGGCCGAGCAGGATTTTCCGTGTGGGAGGAAGGGCTCCTTGCCAACATGCTTCAGTTTTTCAGGAACCCTGATAATCTCCAGAAGTATCCTGTGACTAAGTAACTGTTCTGTAAGCAGAGGGAAATAAAAAGGCAGAGGGTTGGGTATCTGAGTCACCCAGAACCACTGTAAATGCAATTTTAACCCTGCTGCTGAACTGTCCCAGCTGGCCCTGACCCCTGACAGCTCCTCTGGACAGTCACCACCAGCCACAACTGGAGGAGAGCCTGCTGGGAGATGAGGGAACTAGTGAAAACCCTTCTTTCACCAAATAAACCATGACTTCAACATTCCATGTGGGTTTTCTAGAGGACCTACAGGAACACCCAGCATCCGAGGTGCTTTTTCAGCAGGAAAAGCTGCAGTTCCCAGGGTCAAGGGCTGTCACGTGTCCCAGTGTCACTGGCTGAGTTCTGCTGAAGAATTCACTGAGAGTCAGCACCACGCTGTAAACAAACTGCCTGGAAAGCTCTCTGGCAGCCAGCTCCAAAGAAAACCCACTCTTCAGATTTGCTTTTTTGGTATTAATAATTAACTGTTGTTGGACTGTACTTATGTGGGTTTTCCAACCCTGCAGAGCCAGAGCACTGGAAAACCAGGCAGCTCAGTCCCCTGGGAAGTGACCCCAGAGGCAGCTGTGGGCAGGAACCTGAACTTTCCTTCAGTGCAAAGTCCCACCTGGCATCTGTGCCCTTAACGGGGAGTGTGGGTCCCTGGAGGCAGCACCACAGCACCCCTCACAGCCAGGGTCACAGGGTGTTTGTGGAGAGCTCACTGCAGCTACTGCCTCCCAGAGAAGGATGTTTTGGGTGCTCCAGGGGTGGCTCCATCCTGTGCTGCAGGGGTACCCTTCAGAGCAGCAGTGGGGTCCTAGGGTGGCACCCAAAGACCAGCTCTGGACTGTGACCTTTACAAAGAAAAGAGTTCTGGCAAGTGAGCTGGGCTTTCCACTCCCACTGCTGCTGGCTGGGTGGTGGGACACAGCCCCAGCACACCCCCAGCCCTTGGAATGCTGCACTCCCCCCTGGGCTGGGAGCTGTGCCCAGGCACAGCAGCATCTGCCTGTTTGCTCTCAGCTTATGGCTGAGAACAGTCCCCCACCTGCTGCAGAGCTCCTGCTTTTCCTTTACACCACTTGGTTGCTGTGTTTGAAACCTGCCTGGGTGTCCCCAGGCAGACCCTGGGAGCTCCACAGCTTTGCCATGCAGGACAAAACAGGTGTCACAGGGGGTCCTGCCCACACACAGCTGGGCTCATTCTCCCGTCCCCGAGGGGTGAGCTCCTCCTGGGGATGTCTGTGGACCACTGGAAACAGCTCAAGCTCCTGATGGTGAAGAAACTGGCTGAGAGACCCTTGAGTGTCCAGACCCAAGTCTGAGCAATGTGGTCTGACTGCTCCAGACTCTGGGATCAAACCCCTACAACATGATCCTCATTGAGAACCAACCCAGCCTGCTGCAGGAATGCACAAAATAACTGATCCTCCTCTGGGAGCAACGGGCAGAGCTCATGGAACAACCTCTGCTTCTTCCCCACCACGGAGACAGGATAAATTCCTCCTCCCTTCCAGGAAAGCTGAACCTCCCACACCTCCAGAATTCCTGATAGGTGACTGAAAACCCAACCTGCTCCTCCCAGGACAGTTGTGTGTGACCCCCACCCCACCCCTCCTCTCCTCCTCCTCCTCCCCAAGGGAACACCTCCCATTGGAAACATCCTGATTTTGTGTTCCAGAGGACAAAGGAATGTTAACAGCATGTTCTGAACAACTGCAGGTGCCTTGCCCTGCACCATGATAACCCCCCACAAACCCAAACTCATTTCAGCAGATTATTCACAGGCTGAGCTGCTGCCTTCAAGTTGCTTCTCAGGCTCTCAACTCCAACAGGTTTTCTCTAGGGAACGTGTATTAATATTTAACAAGTTTGAAACCCACACTCAGGGTAAAAAATAGGACTTTGTTAAGAGCTTCAGTTGTGCAGCTCCCCAGCAAGTGCCCTGCCCTGGTCTGGCCCCAGTGGCACGAGTGCTCCCTGCTCTGCCCAGCTGGGTTTCTCCATTGCCCGGGTCAGCAGCTTCCCCTTGACACATTTCCAGAGGATTTTTAAATCACCCTTCAGGGAGAGCCCAGCAAGGTGAAAAGGCAGCTCCTGGCTGAGCTGCAGCCCCCAGCTGCTCCTCAGGGTGCTCTGAGCTGTACCTGTGACAGGGGTTCGTGGCTGGGAACACACGACAGGTACCTCCAGAAAAACAGGCACCTTATCTCAGCCCATCCCTTGGGGAGAAGGGAAAACACAGAGCCTGCCAAGCAGCAGAGCCGTTCAGAGCTTGTCTGTCTGCTGTTGTTCAGAGCACTGCAAGGCTCTCAACACCCACCAGTTCACCAGTAACCCCAGCAAAACCCCCCTGAGCCAGGCAGGGTGAGCAGAGCTGCAAGGGGCAGCCCAGGGGTGAGGAAACTCCGGCCGCTCGCAGAGAAGTTCTCAAGTGACTGGTATGAAGATTTCTAGGCTGGTTGCCAGGAAAAGCAGCAGCAGCATCCAGCAGCCATTTCCAGCAGTGCCCCCCACCCCGGGCTGGCTCGGCACAAGATGGCCACAGCTCCTGAGCCTGGACACCCAGCCCCACGGGGCACTGCCACCTGCACCCCACAGGCTGCCACGGAGAGGGAAAAAGGAAAAGTTTTCCATCCCCAGAAGCAAAAAGGCTGATTTTCTGCCCTTTGGTTATTTATTTCTTCTTTCTAAAGGCACCAGCTTCCTTTTCACTTACAGAACTACTTTTAAGAAGCATTCACAACTTTTTTTTTCCCATTTAAAGAAGACAGAATATTCCTTTTGGGCTTCGTGGGACTTTGTTCTCCTGGCCTAGCAGGAAAGAAGCCACCTTCAGAGATGGCACTGACCTCTCCTACCCCTTCAGAGATGGCACTGACCTCTCCCACACCTTCAGAGATGGCA
>JAOEGS010017818.1:46931-62139 GCA_025447755.1 Corythornis vintsioides
CACCTTCAGAGATGGCACTGACCTCTCCTACCCCTTCAGAGATGGCACTGACCTCTCCCACACCTTCAGAGATGGCACTGACCTCTCCCACACCTTCAGAGATTGCACTGACCTCTCCCACACCTTAACAGATGGCACTGACCTCTCCCACACCTTCAGAGATGGCACTGACCTCTCCCACTGCAAAACCCATTCCCACATTGCTCCTTTGATCCCACCAGTGCATTAACTGGTGAATCAGCAGTGGAATGATGAGCACTCTCAAATGCAGATGAGAGAAAGCTCTTGAATACTTTCCATACTTGGGTGCAGAGAAAGCCCTGAGCACTCCAGTGAGTAATCCCTCCTGGCTGGCTGCACACACAGGAGCTTAATCACGAGAGAAGGGCTACAAAAGCATCTGACAAGAAGCAGGACCCGTGAGAAGCAGCTGCCATCCCACAGCACCCCCAAGGGCAAAGCTGCCCCTACTCGGTGCAAGGTCTGATGGAAAGGACCCAGACCAAGCTGTCAGAAGCTACTGCACACTAAGGAAAAACAAACATGAGAACCAGGCAAAAGCCAGAATGAGGAAGTCCTAGAGAAAGCCACAAGTGTGCTCAGCCATCCAGCACTCCCTCCCCGCCCCACTGTCCACAGGGCTTCAGTCTGATCTATTTTTAAGATAAATTACTCTCCATAATTCCCATTTACACACACAATGGGGAGAACACAGTGCCACTAGAAACAAGGCTGAAGCCTCAGACCCTTTCAAAGGATTTCTGCTGTCAGAGCACATCTGCTGTAGGACACTGAGATGTTTCAGTAGGTCTGGGGTACTCCAGCACTCATGAACATTGCTGATCTGGGCTCAGTATCATCCACTACCCTGATTTCAGAGCCTTAGCTTTCCCATAAGGGTCAATACAACCTTCTAGAAGATGGCATTTCTGCATAGTCTACGTGACATCTGTTTTCCTGCTATGAGGACCTTGGAAGTTCCTGCAGATCCAAGTAACTCACCAGTGCAAGCGCAGAGCGTGGAGAAAAGCAGACAGCCCCTCCATGACCAGCAGGATTGCTACTGTCAGGGTGGCAAAAGCAGCAAATATGAAGAAGAGGCCAAGAGCTCCAGCCAGACTCTTCACACTGAGGCCAACGTGGATCACCATGGTCCAGAGCACCTCTGAGAGCTCTGCCAGGAGACAGGGGAGAAGAGGGTTTGTTTCAGAGCATCAGCAAGAACAAAGGATTTCTAAAGAGTTTTTGCCTTATGAATAAACTGAAGTCAAGCAAGCTCCCACTCAGTGAGCTGAAAAACTAAGAGGAGCAGCAGATTTTGGAGCCAAGTGTGTCAGGACACGGCCTGCAAGTGTCACACTCAGCATAGGACAGAGTCCTTGCTCCACAGCTCTCAGGACTTTCAACCCTGGAGCTGCTCTAGCTCCGTCCTGCTCTGGCAGGAGAGCTGGACTTGATCTTTGGAGGTCCCTTCCAACCCCTGCAGCAGAGCCCCACTCAGATTAGTCACTCCCAGCTACACTCACAGCTATTTTGAGCTACATGGGACTTCCCTTCATTCTCCTGGACTTCTACTCCAGAGGGAGGCTCCTTCCAGCTCCTGCCTTCCACCCCCCACCCCCCCCGGGGCGATCAGAGCCACGGGGAACACTCACGCGCGTGGGCCAGGCTGAGCGCCCAGAGCCGCAGGTAGGACGCGGTGTTGGAGATGCAGCCCAGGCAGTACTCGATGGTGTGGATGGCCTGGTACACCACGGTGTCCCCAAAGTCAAACTGGGAAGAGAGCAGAGGCCGTGAGGAGGGCTGGGGGTGCCAGGCTGGCCGCGGGACACTCGCCCAGCGCGGCGAGTTCGGGCTCACACGCTGACACCATCTTCTCCTGGCTTCATCTGTCAGTTTGAGGGCTGAAAAATGAAGTTTCTCCTCTTGCTGGGCTTTGCAGAACGACAGTTCACCACCCCAGCTTAAATATTTTATATATTTGTTTTCACATTCTAAGGTGTTTCCAATTCAAGCAGGGATTTTGCCAGGAAAAGACCGTTCAGCACCCAGATGGCACCTCTAGGAATTCACCCTACACTGGATGGACTGCTATGAAAAAGGGGACAGTTTTCCAAGTGGATACTGCCTAGGTGCCTTCACCAGAGGATCAACAAGAGCATTTTGCAAGGCAGGGACTCATCCCTCCATGAAAAGCCACATCTGCACGCTGCTCCCTGGCAAGTCTCCATGTCTTGGGGGTTTGCAGAAATAATAACAGCAGGAGAACTTATAGGGAGGTCTGCCCCATAGGATGGTTTCTGACTTTGCAGCTTGGGAAAACACTCCCTGCAGTTTGGATCCACACTTCAGAATCCCCTCATAGCCCAGTGATGCAAACAGGGTGTTTTAAGTGCATCGAGTGACTCGTCCCCTAAGCATGCACAGAAAGCTATTTACATTCTTATTTCTCCCCTCCCAGAGCCAGGGTGATAAATATTTCAAACAATTCCATCAAACTGGCTCTCAAAAGCCTGATTCTCCCTCTGCAGAGCCTGAACTGCAGAGCTCTTTCACAAAGCCTGTCCCAGTGAACAGCCCCCCCAGCCCAGTGCAATGAATGGAATGAGATAAATAATCAGTGATAATTGACAGCCGTGTGCAATGGGGGGAGTTCCAGTATGCCAGGGAGTGGGAGCAGCAGCAGGGTTGCTATGGCACAGCATGGGTAGTTTTACCCATTTTTCACGTGTTTACTAAAGTACAGAATGACCAGGCACACTGTTAATTACCAGGCACACTGCTAATTACCAGCACACTGCTTCTGTGCCCCCTCCTCTATTCTCAGCAGACCTGGTGTAAGAGATCTCTAAGCAAAAACACTTTCAGCAGAGTTTACAACAGAATCACTGCTGTGAAGCTGCTCTG
Source organism: Corythornis vintsioides (assembly GCA_025447755.1). Lineage (NCBI taxonomy): Eukaryota > Metazoa > Chordata > Aves > Coraciiformes > Alcedinidae > Corythornis > Corythornis vintsioides. Next base: position 49,839 of record JAOEGS010017818.1, read on the forward strand.
ATCTCATGGTGTTTAAATGTTTTGGTAATAAAATTGGTTATCTGATAGCAGTGAAATCTGCACTCAATCCTGGGGGTCCTAAAAACCCCATTTCTTGATTTCTCATACTCGTTACAGGTGTTTATGACTGAGCAGCTCCTCAGAACAGAGCTTCTCTCTTAAGAAAAGCTACTGGTTAGTTACCTGTTGCTGAATTGAACAAAACTGGACTGGTGTTGCTGTTTTGCTGACTGACAACAACCAGAATCACCATTAAAACCAGCAGATAGTTGGGGGAATGAAGGTATCTTTAACAGTTTGCTGCAGTGCAGAACAGCCAAAGACACAGCCTAAGGCAAACGAGGCTTCTACAGAAGTTTAAAAGCAACTTTTCAGTGTCAGACTTTCAGCTTAACAGCTTTCCAGGTCAACTCAGAAAGATCTGCAGACAGGGGAGAAGACAAACAAGCTGCACGGATGAAGTAATTCAAGGTCTGTTAATGGGCATGTAGGAATGAGGAGTTGAAAATGGCCTGCAACATGTAAGTAGCCAGATCTTTTGGAACACGAGATGCTGCGACGTGTTTCACTGGGCACGTGTGTGACACCAATGGGTCCAGATACACATGAATGCAAAGCTGGCTGGAGCTCTTACCACCTCATCCTCTGCAGGCTTGAAAACACAAGTGTACATTTAGTGCAGTGTCTGCATCACAACACGAATCACCAACACATTCAGCAATTCCCTCCTGGTCACCACACAACACGTCTACCAAGGCGAGATCCTCCCGAGCTACAGGAGCCTTGTTCTCCTCCACCAGTGGCAGGGCAAAGCCACCAGAGTTACCCCAGCACTCAACAGGGATCTAGAACCCAGGCTTTGCTGGCTATCAGGTTGGTCAAGCATGAGTTCTCCTTGGTGGAGCCATGTTAACTGCCCCTAACGACCCTCTGATCCTTGATATGCCCAGAGGTGGTGCTGAGGAGAAGTTGTCCCATCACCTTTCCAGGGATGGAGTGAGGCTGACTTCTCTAGAGTTACCAGGGGCCTCTTTCTTGCCCTTTTTGAAGGCTGGAGTGACATTTGCTTTCCTCCAGTCCTCAGGCACCTCTCCTGCTCTCCATGATTTCACAAAGATGATGGAGAGTGGCCCAGCAGTGACCTCTGCCAGCTCCCTCAGCACCCGAGGGTGCATCCCATCAGCACCCATGGATTTAGGGATGTCCAGGTTGCTTAGCTGGTCCCTAACCCAGTCCTCATCACTTGAGGCAAACTCCTCCTTTGTCCTGACTTCCTCTGGGGCCTCAGGGCAGCCTCCAGCAGTAGAGATAAGACAAAGAAGGCATTTGGTAACTCTGCCTTCTTTTTATCCTGTCACCAGGGCACCCACCTCATCCCTCACTGGGCCCACACTGCCTCTGGGGTTAGTTTTATTTGCAGTGGATTTGAAGAAGCCCTTTCTGTTGTCCCTGACCTTTCCTGCAAGGTTTAACTCCAAGGAGGTCTTAGCTTTCCTAGTTGACTCCCTACATCCTCTGACAACAGAGCCTGGCCCAGGCTGCCCAGAGAGGCTGTGGAGTGTCCTACTCTGGAGACTTTCCAACCCCACCTTGATCTGTTCCTGTGTGGGCTGCCCTGGGTGACCCTGCTCTGGCAGGGGGGGTGAGCAGGCAGGTGCATGAGCCACCTTGGAGCTCTTTGTAGTGGGGACAGAGACATTAAAATTATATCTGCAAATCATCCTGCTTGTTCTGGAGTCCTGGGAATGGCCACGAGATTTGTCTGTATGACCAGTGCTTTGAAAAGCACTGAAAATGCTATTTAAGCAGCTTGGAAATCAGTAGGTACCATCAAAGCACTGGCACCTCCTGCTAGCACTGGCATTGCCCTGGCAGGAAGGAGGGTCAGGGGCTTACCTCTTCCCCCTCCTCAGAATGGGTGGACAGCTGGTCGTGTTGGATGATCTCAGCATCCTCCTCCGTCGGGCCGTTGCCCACCCGGATGCCACCAAAGTTTTGAGTGCCCTAAGACAGGTAGAAAAAAGAAAGAGCAAAGTGCTGTTTGTGTTTTACTGCAAGAAAGGACATTTCTTACGACTCCACCTGCAGCAGCTCACAGAAGAAAATGAAATATTAAATATTAAGGCCCAGGATTGTACAATTCTACTTCCCAGCTTGGATGGGAAAGATGCTGATTCCTGCTGGGGCTGGGGGGAAAAAAATAAAAAAAGTCTGTCTGAATGAATACTTGAGCCATTTCTACAAAGTGACTGCAGCCCCAAGGACAAAAGGCACAGTTCTCAGGAGGACTTCTGCTGGCACTGATGTGCAACAGACCAACAGGTTGCCCAGAGCTGCTGGACAAGCACTGAGACACCACTGCTCTGGTAAATGAGAGTCACACAGTGGCACCCCGAGGCAGAATGGACTGACACAGACACACGTGCTCCCCACCAGCCTCAGGCACACTGACACCACACACAGGAGATCAGACTTGCCCTTACTTGGAAATTCTACATTGTGCAAACAGTCCCTTTTATAGACATTCCACATCTGACCCTGGGCTGGAACTCACTGCACTCCAAACAGAAAAGAATCATCCACAAGCTGAGCTGGAACTTGGAGAGCATCAGGAGCAGCTCTTATGACTGTGGATTCAGACCTAATCTGACCCAGCTAGAGAGGCACAATGGGAAAGAAAAGCCCTGCAGGCAGCCAACAGCTCTGGGTCAGGTCATCTGTGAGCAGCTAACTCAGCACACTCAAGACTTCAGAGGTTTAGGGATGACACAGCCAGGAGGATCCCAGTCCTGTGGCCTGTCCACAGAGCAGTGCAAAAGCTGCTCCAGGTTCTGAGATGGATTTGTGCTCAAAAGCCACCTCTTATTTTAGACTGAGCTATAAATTTGCCCCAAAATGCCAGATGTGTATAAAAATTGTCATGTTTCTAAAAACAAATATTGTAGATGTTTATACTCTGAAAATAGAAATATATGGTTTTTAATCCAATGCATTTACAAGTAAGCTAATGGTTTTGTTAGGATTATCAGCACCTCTGAAACATTGCAAGTTACTGATGTAACATCACTGTTCTATTTACACTTCTAGCCTGTGTGCATTTGCACTTTGCAGCCTTTCCCTTGCACTGGACTCATACCCACTCTCTGCAAAGTACCCAATGTGATCAGGGCTCCAAAAGCACGAAGTGTTTACTTTGCACTCCTAACCACACCTCACACAAAGACTTCCCTCACAGCTGCTTCTACTGAGATGCACTTACCACGCTGGATGGCTTGTGCACAAAAGAGCCATTCTCATTTCTGACATTTTGGTGAGGCTGCTTAAAATGTCATGAGAGAAACCCTGTCCAGCAGCTAAAGAGCACCTCAGAGCTCCTCTGACACGTGGAGTGCACCAAGTGCTGCACACACCTTTGGGATTATTTGTGCACAACCGTCTTCTAACAGCATCAGGTCGAGGTGTCTAGAAGGTCACAGGTAGGAAAACCCCAAGAGTTTCTGACCTGACATCACTGGGAGGCTGTGACAGAAACGTGGTGTTTGGGAACACATAATGCAAACAGAAATGCTTCACTGAGAAGAATCCTGATCTATCTTAAACAAATATGCAAGAGAAGGAAAAAAGGGGCACTTAACCTGGGGGATGCAGCAGGAAGGTATCCCCGTGCTGCTCTGCAGGTTGAGATTTCAGCAGCACTCCTGCAAAGCAGTGTCTCTGCATTCTGGGCACACAAAACTATTCTCCTTCAGCCTGGTAGCTCTTCCAGAATGTGCCAATTTTGCTGACCTTTGCTCTTTTCCAAGAGACAGTGTGTTTGCTTTGGGTTTTTGGGGGTTTGTTTTTTCACCCTAAAGGTGCAGTTGCCATTCACTTATTGAATGCAGAGACATTCCACGCTCTCTTGAGAAAGGGGACAGAAAAGCCAGCTCCCATCTGCCAGTCCATCAGGTATTTCTGAGATGCACTCACTGTTGCAGCCGCTGCTGCCTCTAGTGCCTGCTGGGTCGGGGCTGTGCTGCCCTGGGCCTCGGCGGGCTGCCCTTCCTGATAGTGGATGGAAGAAAAGAAAGGGAGGAAGAAACAAAAAGAGAAAGGGAGACGAATGGAGGGGACATGGGAGGATGAAAGATGGTCAGAGAAGGGAGAGGGAGTGTCTTTAACTGAACTGATCGTTGACTCGCTTAACATCCTACAAGCTGTCTGCCACACATGCAGGGGGAATATTCAGTCTCCTCAGTGCCCACGTGCCAGGCTCCTCATTTTATACACAGCTACTTTACAGTACAGTTGGAAACCTAGAGAGTGCCCCAGAAGAGAACCTCTCACATAATGACTGTGTCGAGTCTATTTTTTTCTTCTCTTTTAATGGTTGTTTTATGGCCATCTGAACTGCTTTAACAGAGATAGCTGAGGTCTGCCAGCCAATCAAGCTGCTGTCTCTGCTTTGTGTCCTATATGTCTACACTGTCAGCCCAGCAAAGGCACAGAAGTGCATCCAGCAACCAGCACAACAGTGTTCCTAAGCCAGCTGACAAAGCCCAAGACAGACACATCATTTTTAGCAGCTAAAGGGGTTTGAAAAGCAAGTCTGATGCTGGATCCAGATCTGAGAAGCAGGCAGTGCTTTGTCTCCAGTAAAACCCACCTGCCTTTCTGCCTAAAGTCACAATGCAGTGGGAACCTACATATCCAAGATCAAGAACAAAGCTTTCCAACCACACTGAGCTTTCATATTGCAAATATCAGAGGTAGTCACCCACCAAGTGCTTTCTCCATAAATACTGACGGCGCAGGACCAGGGGCTTAGCCACCAGCATCCAGGGGACACACAGCAACGCCACCACCACGAGGAAACACTGGAGCCCCTTCTGCAAAAGAAACAAGTCTCAGGTGATGCAGTGACAGTCAAGCTCAAAAACACCCACACAGCCTTGCAAGAGCTCTGAGCAACTGAGCTACCAGATGCAGTCGCTCCCTTATCCCTCTCTCTTCCAGGAACAGCAGGATGTGCTGAACACCCAACCCATCTGACTGGCCACAGCAGGTCATGCTGACACTGGTTTAGATTAAAGAGAAATACAGAAGATGCTGCAGGGAATGAGAACTGGGCAGATGTGCTGGGAGGAAATGGTGTGCTTTGGAAAAGATGCCACGCTTTCTCTGTCAGATTTCACAGATTTTCTCTATCAGATTCACAACCCAAGGTCAATGAAAGACTAATATCAGGAAGCATCTCTCATCTTATTTTAGCAAGAGCACACACCTGCCCTTTGTAAAGCATCTTAATGCTGGTATCACTGTAGGAGAACAGGAACATGTTGATGAAGTGTATTAAAAGGCTCGGTGCATCCTTTGAGGTGTGAGCATCATAGGCTGTCCATTTGTAGAAAATGAGAATAACAAGATATCCAAACAGTGAAGACATGAAAATCATTTCTGGAATAAATCCAAGGTATATGTTCAGTGGCTTCTTAAAATAGCTACAAGGGGGGGAAAAAAAAAGAGGAGAGTTTAATATTACATTTGGTAGCATACATAGGGCAAAAAAAGACTTTTAATGAGAACGTGAAGAGCCTCTTTAGAATAGAACTGCAAGGGCTCAGCATTTCCACAACAGCTGAGACATAAATGCAGCAGCTCCAGCAACACCCTGTCACGCCTCATTCTGCACACACAGGCAGGAACAACCACCCTGCACCTCCCATCAGGTTCCTGCACCTCACATCATGACACTTTACAGCCAGGGACATCTCCCCCCCACGAGAGAGGCAGAGCAGAGCACTTACATGTGGTTGAGGAGACTCAACGTGACGCCAAAGAGCATGTGGATAATGCCAAGAATCACAGACATTTTCATCTTAAATGAATTGAGGAAGGCCAGCTTATTGCTGGCAATATTCCAGATCTGTTGAGAAAACAACTGAGTCAGCCAAGCACCCAGTGAAAGAAAAAAAAAAAAAAAAACCCAGAGGAGAACAAAAAACCTTCACTTTAAAGCTAAACAGCCTGAACCAGCAGGAAGCATCAGGCTGAAGGAACAGGGTTTAAAAAAAATATAAATTAAAAAAAAAAAAAAAAAAAAACAAAAGACGTGTTTGTCACAAGGGTATCTTTGCAGGAAATGAGCAGAGCAGCTTTTCTGCTAGAAACACTGTGTTACAGGGACTGGTCCCACCACCAGAGCAGAGATCAAGCCCCGTGGGGTTTTATGGTAGGCAAAAGGTGCAAGAAAGTGTGGGCTGTATCCCTGACAGGAAAAAAACCCAAACAATTGTCCTTTAAATGGACAATTTGACATAGTTGTTATTTTCTGCACTTCTTCTTTAATGCGGAACACACAAAGGTTTTGTATCAAATACTCCAAGCAGCATTAGGGGCAAAGTTACTGATGCAGGCAGATAAAAAAATGACAGGATTACCTGGAAACTCCCAAGACTGACTGAAAAGAGATCAATAACTTTCCCCAAGTTAAAGAAGTAACTTCATGAAGTGATGAAAGAAGAGCTCGTACCGGGTCAATGCCAAAGGGGTAGGGCCCACCAAACACCCCAGGAATAGCAGGGTCCAGCTGAAGCAGATGAGTAGTCTCCAGCAAGGCATCTCTGTGGGGTGTAAGGAGATTACACCAACATTAACACAAGAAACATTGTCCTCTTACTGTAAGAAACTAACAACATTCTTCCTTTGTGAGAGCGAGGAATATCTCAAATGGAGATTCCTTGTTGGTCCTAGAGATTTTCCTGAATGAATAATCAAGCTGTTTCTGGACTTGTTAACTCAGTGTCACAAGGGAAAAAGATGCAGGGGTCAGGAATCTTGCTGCCTATGAACAGAAAGGTGCTAAACTGCATCTTTACAAGTTTTCTGGTGAAAAAAAAAAAATAAAAAAGCTGTTTTGAATCTTGACAGACCTCACATTTCTACCTGCCTCTGAATTCTACTTGAGACTGAGTTCAGAGGTTTATTTCCCAAGTGGGGACAACAATGGGGAAAGATAAGTCACCTGCCTGTCACTGTCACTATCTAATCAGCAAAGATTTACTCACGACCAATTGCCCTTTGTGAACATGGGCCGGACACTCCAGGATGACCCAAACATGTTGAGAGACTTGGAGAAGCAGTCGTTGTAGATGAGACCAGTGTAGGTGGAGAACAGACCCATCAGCAGGATGATGTATCGACCACTAAAAACCATGTTGAACATCTAGTATCAAAATACCAGAAAGGAACAAAAAGTCCATGAGAACAAGGAAAGTCTCTCAAAGGCAACCCAGTAAAATCAGCCAGGTGCAGGATGAGCAACATCTGCCACATGGATTAAAAACCCAGAGGCTGTATTGTCCCTGGCAGGGATTAAGGCTGCGAGAGGTGGCTGTAGGGCAGGGTCTGGATACAGAGGATAAACCAGCAGCACCCCTGTCCACGGAGGCAGCTGGGATTAGCTGGAGGATAAACTGCACTCTGGGCACTGATGCAAAGCCCCAGCTGGCAGCGTTGGTTTGGGAGTCAGCAGCACAGATCCTGTTCAGCTTTGGTCATGCTCTGTCCATGGATCTTAACTCTGTCCATCTCCTGTCAGCTGAAACCCTCAGTAAGCAAAACCCTCCCAGAGCAGCAAACAGGAAGAATCCTGGAGTTACAATAAACACATAGAGAAATCAGGAGTCTTCCAGTGACTGAACCTCTTTATGATCCACATTTGGGCATTTGTTTACAACAGCTTATCTGCTGCACTTGGTAAACTATTTCCCTCAAGCAATTAAACAGAATCATGTCCTATAAATATCCAAAAGGAAACCCAAAGGAACTCGCCACTGTCAAGAGATTATGGCACTCAGTGTGTGGCACAGGCTTCCCTGTCTGTCCACCTGCTGCAGGGTTCCAGGGTAAGGAGTAATGGGCACCACCAGCTCGAGGAGGGAAGGATGTGAACAAACCAAGCTGCAAGGCTTTGTTTTCAACACAAAGCTCATCAGGACCTGTCAGGTACCTCATTGTCACTCTTCTGTGACAGAATACGACTCTCCCTGATCACCATCCAGAGAGCAAACAGAGTCATCAGGATTCCATGGCCAAAATCTCCAAACATGACAGCAAACAGGAATGGGAAGGTGATGATTGTATACGGTGCTGCAAGAGAACAGACAACACTGCAGTGTGGGACTCAGCCCTGGTTTACTGCTCTACAATATATGCAATTTAACATTAGCATTCCCAAGCTTCCCCTCTGCTTCTGAGAGGAGATAAGTACCCCTCTGTTAGACATCTTCACACAGGACAGACAAACACCATGACTAAAACATTAGATGTCTTGGACTTCTAGAAGTATGAATTTACCTGGATTTATTTCCCGGTATGTCCCAATGCCATAAGCATCAACAATGTTTTGAAAGCCACAAGTAAACTTGTTAGTTTTGTTGTATGTTGGTGGGGTCTGATTGGTTTGCATCCTGTTTAAAATAGATGGGACAGTGGATCCGCTGTGCTCCTGTTTAAAACACAAACAAAAAAAACCCAACAAAAAATGAAGATTAGAAACCCCACCCTCTGAGCATGCAGGAAAACACCACTTTCTCATCAGCATTTGGAAAACCACAAGCTCACATTTTTCTAGTGTGTTTGCACAATGAGAAATACACTTGAGCAGCTGAGAAGAGCTGCCAAGTTTCCACTGCTCCCCACCGTGCACAGCAGGAGAAGCTCTGGTGGTAAGTTGTCTGATCAGGACAGGCAAGGAAATTCATGCAGGAGTTCGTTGGTTTATTTTTTAAACAGCAAATGAAAGGATTTCAGACACCCAAATCTGCCTGAGCTGAGGGTGAGCTTGCTGATGTCCTGGATAGCTCCACTAACATCCAAAGAGAAGGACTGCAGAGCACAGCTGGGTTAACTGAAGGTACCAAAGGACACACAGAGCCAAAGCCCTTCCCCTACAGCATCCTCCTGAGCTTAAAACCTGACAGTCTATTTGTTACCAACTTTACCCATAAACCACGACTCCTGCATGTTAAATAATCTGTCCTCTGTGAGGACTGACCCAAACAGACCAAAGGGATGCTTTTCAGAGCCTCACAGTTCAGAACAATCAATAAATCCATGCTGAGCCTGCCCAGGGCTGCCAGTCTGCCCCAGCAGCAGCAGAGAGGAGCAGCACGGCAGCTACTCACGGTGCCCCTCCTGAGAGCAAACTGGATGGAGTCCAGGTCAGCCACAGGACACCAGACTTCAGCAATCAAGCACTTCTGAGTCACGTCGATGTTGCAGAGGTTCAGGGTGTGGTAGATGGCCTTCATCTTGCGCACTTTGATGAACCACACACGGATGGTCTTGGCAGCTGCCTGCAGAACCCTCTGGCGATGATCCTCCGTTTGGTTCAGCACCTTTCATTGAGCAGCAGGATAAGGAGGAGGCAAAAATCACTGAGCAGAACTCCCAGCACACACAAAGGGCCAGTGAAATCGGGCTGACCAACTCCACAAGCCTTGCCCACCAGAGGAAGGAGGGATGAGCCCTGTCCCCATCCCACTCACACCCTGAGACACACGCTTTAGTTTCCATGTTAAGTAGCTCTGCTAAGAGGGTTTAAAGCTTCTTTCCAGGGATACTTTCTGACTAATTCCCTCCTCCAACTCCAAGGTCAGTGGGTATTTCAAACAATGAACTGTTTGGAGATCACAGAGAACATTTTTTTCCTCCACCCAGGTTAAAAGAGCAGAGTTGTATAAGTAAGGGGCACACTGCCCTAAGATAACACCCAGAGATTACAAGGAAAGTCTTTTTGACTAAAGGGAAAAGGAGAAAGTGTTTTCTACTGGGGGTGTTTTCCAGGAACACATCTAACTCATGCCAAGTCAGATTTCCAGACTGGAAAGTCTTAGACTCAAGGGAACGTGAGGACACAGGGCACATGCAGACCTCGAATCCTACCAGTCAAATTGCTAACAGCTACACAACTCCCAACTTGAGACAGATTCTGCACTTTCATGCACATAATTAACTACTCAGCCCTCCAGAAAGATCGCCCCATCCTGAACTCTGACAAAGAAAAACACTGAGCAGTCTCCAAACATCCTTCTTGCACCTGGAGCTAAAAATGTGGTCATCTAATAGGGTCAAACATCCTTCAGGTGTTAGATCTCTAGTGTCCAAAGAAGTTTTCCACTGTATTGTTGAAGAAAAAGGAAAAAAAAAGGGCATTGACCCCAGTTATTTTACCATCTGAAGATCATCAATTCTGGTATTGACACCAGAAGCCATTTCCTTGCGCTCCTGGGGTGTTTCTGGGCATGGGTACAGGGAGGCACGGAATCTGGAAGGCAGCAAAGACAGACTCTTTAGTAACAGAGATGGAAAGCAAGTAAATCAGCCAGGGAAACAGCTGTCTGAGCCTGAACACAGAAATAAAGCAAGAAGCACCTTGGGAATTCCTGATCAGCAAAGGCAAGAAAGCAAGAGTTCCAGTCTTTACACCAAGTGGGCACAGAAGTTGGCTTTAGGTCAAAACTTGAAGCTGAACAAGTCAGCCCAGTTTGGGGAAGGAGGAGTTCAGAAATACCACTATTATGCCATGTCAATGAGTTTCAATACTCTTAGAACTGCCCAGCTTTAAGACTTTCATACCCTTCACATATCTTCTTGACCCTGTTCTTCAGCTGGTCTCCTTGGAAAAAGATGATAAACACCGACTTGTGCACATAATCCCCCTAGGACAGAAGAAAGGGCAGTGTAAGAGCTCAGCTAATCAGAAATTAGCATGATAGCAAATTACAACAGATTTTATTCCTTCCTCTGGATCTGCACCTTCAGAACGAGTCCAGAATGGATCTTAACAGCACTGAAACAGTCTCAAGGAAAACAATTTTCTTAGCCTCTGTTCAGAAGATCCCTACTGCACTTGTGCTTATGGCAGCAAAACATTCTACAATATCTATTTTCTCTTCTGTGCTAATACAATACATGGGGAAACCTGGGAAGATCTTCAAAAGAACAGAGGTGCAATGAAATATTTCTCAGCACTTACTGCAGTCAGCTCACCTTCAGAATGGAGCAAAAAGCTAAAGAGTGAATGAAAACAAGATGAAGGGAGTTTAACAACTCGGAGTCTTCAGGGAGGCCAGCAGCACATTCTTTGTCCAGCTGTTTTCACACTGGTAGCCAGGTCCCCTTTCCTGCATTTGTTGACCAGTTAATTGTTTTACCTTAGGAAATTTTAACGTCATGTTTCAAGAATAATCCCAGTAGGTGCAACTTCAATTTAAGGAAGTGTTGCACAATAAGAACAAAGTCTCCCTGGGTAGACAGATAACAAGTCAGCTACCAGAGAATGAGTCAGTTCTACATGAGAAACCAAGGGGAAGAGGATGGGTTTCAACTCTTCCATCTCTGTCCCAGTGCAGCCCACATATGGCCTTTCTTTTTACTGCTGAAGGGCTCACTGATGTTTGGACACATCAAATAAAGCAAAGGGGACACTCTGTGTCACAACAGGCCCAGTCACAACATTTACTGTGTATTTCTGCCATAAAACAATTCTCGGGTGGATGTTTAAATTATTGATTAGCAAATGGAGAAGGAAAGGTGCAAGTTCAGAGTGAACAAGCTCTAGGGGCAACACAAGGCTGGCGTGACACAGCTGGAGTCCAAAGGAGCCTCTCCTTTGAAGACTGCTCCTCATTCCAATGGCTGCACTCCGAGTGCCTGAGAAGCAGCTCTGCCCTGCTGCAGTCCAAATTCTCTGTTCTTTATCCTGCTTTCAACAGGATTCACCATCCTGCTGCCACTTCTCTTCTGATGGGAGGCCATTGGTCACTCCAGCCTCAGCAGGGCCGCGACACCAACCGTACGGAGCTCGCTGGGGCACGGGGGCTCAGCTCTCTAGATCTGAGGGACGGGGGCTTAGCTCTATAGATCCGAGGTCCTCCTGCAGCCCTGAGCCTTTGTCTGCTGCCAGCACTAGGTTCCTTTTACCGTCACAGGGTCCTCCAGGGGGTTCTCGATCTCGGCCTGCCGCAGGAACACGTTTCCCCGGCACACGCGCCACAGCATGCGCTCGAAGGTGGGGATGCGCTCGCGGTTGATCACACCGGCCACAAACCTGCCAAGGAGACAGCCACGGTGCACGTCCTGCACACAAAGGAGCACAGAGCCTACCCCCGAATCAGAGTGGAACCCCCCCCACCCTGCCAGAGCAGCCCACACAGGAACAGAGCCAGGTGGGGTTGGAAAATCTCCAGAGCAGAAGACTCCACAGCCTCTCTGGGCAGCCTGGGGTTGGAAAGTCTCCAGAGGAGACTCCACAGCC